>RYFJ01001008.1:0-145000 GCA_003991445.1 Oryza meyeriana var. granulata
TGCAAACGACAGAGGACGAGACAAGTTGCCGGCTGGCAGGCCCCGGTCAACGCGACGAGCTCACGAGCAGCTGTTCACCGCTCTAGGGTAGGTGGCAACTGCCGCCCAGCTGAATCGGTATGCTCCTGTAATCGTCCTCTCACAAGATGAGTTGTAGCTTAGCTGGGCAAAGCTAGTATATTTGCAGTGTTGCGTTGCTTGCTGTTTTGCCTATCCAATTTTGTTGTTGGCAAGCATCATCGATGGTAGAAGATACGTGGTGTGTGATTAGGAAAGAGCATCCGTGTGCTTGAATTTTGCATCGATAGTATAGTTTGATTTGGCTGTCCTCTAGAAGCAGGGTTGTCTTAAACAACAGTCCATGCTGTTATTGTTATGTCTTTTATTTGTCACTAGGCAACTTAGCATTAAATTAGAGTTGATCTTCTCATCATGGAGTTAATAGCCTAATCAATAAAACTTAAAACTTCTCTTTAGGGCCTAATAAAACCATGCTATGATGATATCCATGCTCACTACTTGTATAGTCTGCTCCGAAGTTTTGAAGTCTCAGGATTATTGTTGGCAAAATAAAATGGGATTACTGAACATCATATTCTTATTACTGGAGCATCATATTTCCCTGTGCATGTATGATCATGCGTGTCTAGGTTCTTATTCTTTCTCTTCTTATGCTTTGTCATATGCGGAAGTCTTTTTGTTATTTGTCTCATTGCTGTTGGATTCCTATTGGTGCAAGCATGGTTGGAAAAATTGCACAAAATGTTTTATGACTCTTCTAGTACTATCTGAAATCTTTGTTTCTTTTTCTGCCGATACAACAGACCCTTTGTTGGACTTTATGCTCTGTGTGTGTATGGTTAAATTGTTAATTTAGCAATTTATATGGTCATATATGATGACGTTACCCGAACTAGTGACACTGCTAGTAAATTGATTGTTTGGAGTGATTTGGCTTGTGTGATGCACAAGGTATTGTGCTTGCTTTCCTGGACTTATGCTTTGTGTGTTTGTTTGCATCCATTGGATTTCACAAAAACAATTGGATTTCTTTTTTTGCTTGCTTTTCTTCGAGGAGAATCAGGAGTTGTCATCATGTGGGATTTATTTGGGGGGAGTTGGTCTTTTTTATTTGTATCATATTGCATTAATGTTTAATTGCTCGTATAATCTGAACAAAGGTTGAAGGAGCTTTATTTTTCCTCTAGTCAATCATTTTGCTTGCTAGCAACACTTGTGAGGTGGATTGATCACTAGTTTAACGGCTTTTGAGGGATATGACGTACGACATATAATTCTTCTATTTCAACATAAAGAAATATGCTGCGCTGATCTAGTGGCTAATTTGGGTGAAATATGCTTACACATGTTCATGCCGAGTTTATTTCATCCTTTGTAGTGCCTAAAATGTAGTGCTAGAAGTGCTATTGCTCATGCAATGAAGAAAAATAAAATAAAAAACAAAATCTGAAAGAAAAAGGTCAAAAACAATACAAAAAGTGCACAAGCACTGAATATTGCATCATGAAAATTGGTTTTTCCTATGCCATCTAACGAGATTGCATATCATTGCACTTTGATATGAACTTGGAGGTGGTCATAGTTGGCAAGACTGTTGCATGGGGACTGCTTGTGTACCATTGCACTCTGTGTATGCAAGAACCTCACAATAGGTCGTGTGACTGAAGCTCAGGTGGCACCATGTATCCCTGGATAGAGGTCGCTGTGCTGACATAGGCACTTTCGGCAAATTTCATACAATGTGGCATTTGCTAAATCTGAAATTTTCTCAACATTGCACTTTTACGAGCTTAGGCATTGCTTTGGATGTGTGACACGGCTTGAAAATTATGTGTGAGGTATTTTTTATGAGTTGGTCCTAGTGAAAGCACTGCATTATAAATCATTGAATCATATAAAATTTTGGTGCTGATTTGATCTTATGAGTTGTAACTTTGCTTCATCTTGAGGCTCTATGGCATGATTTTGAGCTAGTTGACCACTTTATCTCACTTGTGTTGCAAACTTGTCACTTGGTTTGCTTTAGGTAAACTTCAAAGCTCTCAAAGTCAATAGACTGGAAAAGGAAAAGTATAAAAAAAATAGCATATCCATGGCATATGTGCTTCTTGGTTCTTTCTTTTGCATTCCTTGATGAGTCATTCTCAAAGGGGAGAAATACTAAATGCATAGTTTTCATAGGAGAAATTTGGTTTGAAGTTTGTATCAAAGGGTTGATTTTGAAAAAGACTAAATTTTGTGCTTTGTTGAAAAGGAAGGGAAATTCTTTTCTTTGCTAACCAGGAGAGTTCTTCTTTTGCTTTTTTCACTTTGAAATGGTTTGGCTTTTCTGAGCTAAGTTGTGCTTTTTTGAACATTTTGTTTTGCGTTTGTTTTCCAAACGCTCAAGAAATGCATTTCTAGAGGTGTTACCAATGTGTGCATCAAGGGCATGCCATATTCACTTGCTCTTCTATACCAGCTCCCTTCTCGTTCTCGTGGCACTTCATTTTCACTTGCCTTTTTGGTTATTTAGTTTTTCTGATTCTGTGAAGTTGGTGCAGTTTCAAGAAAGTAAGTGAAATCAGATGATTGTGCTTGCGTGGTGATAGCTAGCATTTGTTGTTCACTTGATTTTCGATGCCAGCTCCCTTCTCGTTATTGTGACACTTCAATTTCACTTATTCTTTTGGTTATTTTTTTTCTGATTCTGTTAAGTTGGTACAGTTTGAAGAAAGCAATTAAAATCAGTTGATTGTGCTTATGTAGTGATAGCTAACATTTGTTGACTATGTAAGACCTATCAATTTTATTTTGGTGGTTGTGATTTAGTTGTAGACTTCATTGTTTTGTTACCTCAACTGTAACGTGGCTGTGATATCTTGATGAATTGTTGAGGGCAAGGAAGTGTAGTTCTATTTTTGCTTAGATTTGCTGGTTTGGTTGGGAATGTCATGGATGAACTAGATGAGCTGTTGATTTAATTTTTTATTTCATGTTTGTTTTATACGACCATGCTAAATACTTGTATACGACTATTTTAAATTGTCAATAATTTGTTACTTCTTGGCAATGGTTCCTAAGGAGAATGTTCGTATTCAGAGTTGAAGTTGCTAACTTTTGTAGATTCTTTTCCACAAGCACTATTTGCAGCAAAAGAAGTCATGTTTTTATTAAAGATGCAAATGTTTGACTGTATTCATTTTCCCATAACATAGATAGTCAAGCAGTAAGCCTGATAGCTTCATTGGAAATAACTATAATTTTCAAACACAACATTTTCGTGTTCCTCAAACCTATTTGCCAATCTTAGAGTGGGATTACATATATGCGACTATAGTTAAATTAATTATGTCGATTAAATTATTGCTAATCTTTGTTCCCAGTTCGGAAAACCTCTTGGACTGGCTCTACAGAAACCTCTGGACTTGCAAAATCCACTATAACAATAATTTACATCATGTGTGTTCTCTTTGTGGTAAATACCTCTTTCTACTGTTGTTGGTCGATCATCATCATGCCCTATCTTGGTGCAGTGTTTTGCTTTCAAGCTTTCACTTGTGATTCTTTCTAATTAACTCCTACAGCAACAGGTATGTCCTTGAAAACAGTACTATTACTTTTTATGTGATTGATGGATAGCTCTACATTCTAAACTCGCATGTAGCTGTATAAATCATGGTTTTTGGAACATCACTTTTTTTGGACGACTATGGTTTTCCCGTCATCCTACTCATTAATTGCTATATATCTAAAAAGGTATGTATCCAAAAGATATTGCTGGAATATTTGTTACCTGATAATGATGTTAGACACAACTTACTATCCAACTGTTCTACCCATCGAAAATTGAAATATTTATAGTAGTGTAATTTGCATTTTTGTTTCTTATGTGTTCCGAATTAAAATTAGTGCTGGTGATGAGAGCAGAATTATAAATTGATTTTTTTTGCTGCACCATACTTCAGAACATAGAAATAAGGTATGCCTGGGTGGATATGGAAACTTAGACAAACAAAATTCATCCTTTTTTTCTATGTTGACATATGTTTCAACTGAGTTTGAACCAGCAGCTGGCAAATTTTTGTCCTTTTGGATGAGTAGATTCCACAGTGATAGTGCGACATGGCATAGACGAATTGGTTTTGTACGTTGTGGATTTGCTTAATTGGATGGTTCGTTGAAGATCATATTCGAATTTGGCCATGTGTGGGACCAGAAGGAGATGGCCATTGTGCCTGCACTCAAGCTCACAATTGTGCTATAGTCATCAAACTCAGGTGCGTTGTCGTCCTCTAGTAACCACATTTCTTTCTTTGCTTCTGCTAATCCTAAATGAATGTTCTAGCTAAAGGCTGTGGCCGCCATCTGATCCATAAATTATCAATAAATGGATATAAGAGCAGTGTAGATACAAGGTCTTTGCTTTTGCTGAATTAAATAATCTATTGCTTAAATTTTAGGTGCAGATCAATTTCACATGACTTTTCTATTCTAGGTTCTAGTTGTAAGCTAAATGTTGGCATTGTAGTGTTGATTTCCAGCCTCTCTAATGCTGTCAAGTATCTAGGGCATTGCCCTTTAGGCATATGCATTGACGGTACTTCATGATTGTATTTGTAGACAAGCTACCCCTGATATTTCAGTTCATTTGGTTGTGGTGCCAGTACTATTTACAGAGAAAAATGTTGTGATAGTAAGAATTCCCCCTCAGCAACAGTGCATTCATGCCGAGATGGATATGCACTTTTATATGCTCTTGACGAAATGGTTATCCTCCACCATTTTCATCGTTTATTATACTAGAGTAAGAGTAGTGCCCATCCTAGATATGCAGTGCTATCACTTTGAATGTAAAACAAGAAATGATTGATGTTGCTCCTGGATTTCAAATTACTCTAATGTCAGAATCATATGCATATAACTGGAAAACTTCATCAATTTCTTGATTTCCAGCCTCTCTAATGCTGTCAAGCGTGCTAACGGAAACCGAGGGAGTAGGCAAGCCTATTAAGCTGTTTAGAACACAAAGTTTTGCACTAAATCTCAGAAGTTTATGTCTTTTTTATCCTGCAATGTGCATTAGAAACTTTGTATTAATTTAGAGGAAGTGTACAGTGGTCGCTAATTTGTCACACTGTGTTATTAGGTCCCTTTTACTTTGAAAATGAAGATTCAGGTTCCCAGAACTTAAATTCAAGTGTGTCAAACACTATGTCCATCTATGTTGGCACTGATGTGGCTGCCACCTCCCCTCCTCTCTCCCCTCTCTCCCTCCTCTCTCTCCCCTCTACTACAGGAGGACGATAAGCTCTATTCCCCAAAGCAGAGAAGAATCCCAAGGGAAAGAGGAGATTGTTATGCATGGGAGGAAGCATAGGATTGGTTATTGGTGGGCTATGGTGGCACCGACGTCAGCATCGTCACCGATGGAGTTCTTGTTCTGGCGCCTGCCACCACGGAGAGACACGCTGCTCCGCGCGGTGGCGTCGCTTGCTGCCTCGCTGGTCGCGGGGGCGAGGTCGATGTCACAGCGGTGGAACGTCGATGCACTCACGTCGCTCTCTACGATCCTCGAGTGTCCTCGACGACGTGGCCAACCTCTACTCCCACGAGCTCTATGTTGTGCTCTTCCATGTCGAGCTGCTTGTCTCCATCTCCTCCGTCAGCCGCGTGTGGGCACTGCTATGAAACATCAACCTTGCCACCTCCTTCCAGGACCTCGACATTGAGCTCGCCGTCGTCCTCGATGTGCTGCATAGGCTGACCCAAAGTGTCCGAACCTATGGGGCAGGCTTTTCCCCTTGCGCCACGGTGGATCCGGAAGCCGCTTAGCACCGTTAGCCGATTCAACACGGCTCCCACGCCCACCCTCAACTCAGTGAACTAGGAGAGGTTTTTTGAGCTACACTACCAAGCCCAAGCCCACGTATGGCTTTGGTAACGAGAATGCCTCACAAGGGTTTCCCACGAACGTCCTTAATTGCCATGGATGCGACCATCATACACCCACAAGCCTACCATCAAGTCATATATTTAGTTAAATAGTAAAGGCCAAAGCACCATGGCCAAATGTCTTGAGCTTGCGGCTCATCAAGTTATCAAGTTACAAAGTATAAAGTAGCCGGAGCTATCTCCCATGCAGCCGTCCCCTGTCCCCCAAGCTCCCCCGCCACCTCGATTCTACCTAGGGCCCCAGTATACACCTGTGCCCGTCACCCCGCCGTTCTGCAGAGAGTTGCTGGCTACAGGGCTGAGGCGACCAGCCGGCAATCCTCAGACACAACCACTTGTCGGATTCCATTGACGACGACTTGGCGGGTGTCGGTTTCTCCATGGAATGGTCCATTGGTCTCATTGTTGCTTCATAGTTTTTTTCAATGTGGTATTTGGTTGAGGTCTAGAAACATGGCTTGATCTTGGATTCATGGTGTCATCAATATTGGTTTTTGATTTGTTGCCGGCCAATTAAGATTTGAAACTATACTAAATTCACTTAGATTCTGGCCAGAAACCATGAATTTATAGTACATGGAGTACTAGATCATGTTTCAGTTTCAGGAACCAGTAACATTGTTATGAATTTATTCAATGGGAGATGGGTGCAAGGGGTTGATGATGGATTTTGCTCACCATCAACGCGAATTGGAGGAGGCAGAGGCGACGGCACGATTTGGGCGTTCATCCTTGGGTCGAATAAGGCCAGCGAGGGGGTGGAACATGACCAACGTTGAGTGGTGATCATTGAGGAGGACTCTACTCAAGGTGGCCGAGTGGAGGCTAATTGTCACACCTAGAAATTTAGCCAATTTGCAAACAATTTTGTGTATTAAAATCCCTATCTAGGAATCAAGTTGGGGTATACAAAATGATAAATTAATATGCAAAATCAAACGTAAATAATACGTAAATACCTACAGAAGAGTCTCTTAGTCCCTACACGAAAAAAGGCTGGAGCGGAAAGGCAATCCTAGTGTGGCTTTAGCTCCACTCCATAGGCAAACTCAACTAGGATATAAGCCTTGGTCCTATAAGCTCAAGTTCAACACTAAAGATCTTCAGTTCTGAAAGGGGTATATATAATAAGGCTAAGTATCACCGACCATACTCATCAAGTCACACCAATGATGTATTCATGCATGTGATTGCAAAGGGAGATTTGTGGCTCTTTTGCATAACGACAGTTGCAATCATTTGTATTTAAAACAATAAAAAATTTCATTAATTAGTCAAGATTAATCTCCATTGAACAACGTTATACCACGTTGATCAAACCCAACCATCCACTTAAACTAAACCAGTTCCATTAGGTCAAGTTAATTAAGGGTGGGACTAATCGTGGTGAATCTCAATCGGTTGCCCATAACCACGGGCACGATTATTCGAATAGATTTACTCTGGCCAAAGGTGTACAACTTCACCCACAAGACACATATCCACTGCACATATCCATGCGCCGATGTGTCACCATGACACCTTGGAAAGGGACTATGACAGGACCCTTCGCATAACCCTCTCTAAACCATCCACACCACGCTAAAGTTGCACTTTTCTCACAGGTGCACCATGCTGAGCAGGCTACCCCCTTGTGCCACGGTGGATCCAAAAGCCGATCAGTACCATACCCTAGTCTAACCCAACTCCATCACACCCACCCTCTTCTTCGGTGCCTAGGAGAAGGAAGAGATAAACTACAAAGCCCATTCGTTGCTCACGCTGACTTGTGATAAGTCGGTCCTTAATTGTCATGGGTGCAACCATCAAAACCACGCACCCATAGCCCACCATTAAGTCATATTTTAGTTGATTAATTAAGACCAATAACCATGATCGAGAGTCTTGAGCTTGCAGCTCATCAAGTCAGCAGATATAGAATAACAAAGGGATATAGGTTCACCAACCCGGTGATATTCAAAAATAAATGCAATAGTTGAATGAAAATAGAATTTAAAATATAGGATCAACATGCTCAAGGGATTTTGGACCCACGTGACTTGCCTTGCTGCTCTGGATTATCTCTCATGACTTCCTTGATGTAAAACGGTTCCTCCAAAATGTTGGTAGCTAAGGCAAATAAACAAAAAAAGCAAAACAGTACATAAGAACACATGAACTGGTCATGGAAACATATTTATTAGATAGATCTTGATTTTAGATGAATTTTGCAAATTGAATCACCCAAAGGGCCAATTTAAACCATATAAAGAAAATATTAAAGGATTTATGACGCAAGGAATTATTTTTTAAAAGAAAAGAGAATTTATTACGTCATTAAGCTCAGGTTCACTGTGGACCGGGTGCACAAAGATGGTCTACAGGATCTCACAGCCTAGATTAAATGCATCGGGAGAGGCTGACGCGACGGCGATGTGGCAGTGAACCAGCGGCGGCATTGGACCTGATGGTTGTCGATGGATGGCCGCGCGATTTGAGGGTACCAGGAGTGAGAGGAGACGACAAACCTTCGGTGTCTGGCACGACAGTGAACAGCGACGGACAGCGACTGGCGACGACCTCCAAGCGGCGGCGCTCTTCGGTTGATGGCGGCGATGGCACTCTGACGGCAAACGGGCAGCTGAGGAACTCCTTCCGGCGAAGCTGACAGTGAGATTGACGGGCTTTGGCAATGACGAACTCGGTGATGGCGAGTGGCTAAAAAGCTTCGGCGACAGCGGCGCTTGGATTCTTGATGAGATTGTTGCTATCGGCCTCGGCGAGCTGTGATAAGGACTTAGATCGAAACAGAGAGGGACCGCGGTGCTTATAAAGGGCAAAGGAGAGGGAGCCTGGGTCGGACATAGCCAAGCGGTGGTAAGGAAAGATTAGGGTTCACCGGTGCAAAGGAAAGCTTGAGTCCAAGCTTGATACGACAAGGATTTCTCCAAAATCTAGGGCAAACAATAGATTTATATAGCGATCCATTTTGGGAAGAGGCGGTTGGAATCGACTGGATTGGAGAGGAAAGGCAATGGTGTATAGGAGCCGGACTTCAACCTAAGGTCAGGGACGAATCTGATAGGTGGGCCCTAGTGGCCAAGAAAGATTTTTCCAAAGCTTTTTCTTTAAATTTAATCACTAAAATGATGTTTTATTTATTTAAAATACCTCCCTTGCTCCAAAAATTCCTAGAAAAATCCTAGAGAATCAGGATTAAGCAAAATATTTAATAAAAATTTTATCTTGCCCATTTTCTGTAGAGATTTACTGTGAATTTTATTTTCAACCCCCTTAAGGATTTTAATTAAATTTCTAAAAATTCTTTAACAAATAATTTATTAATTTAGGTAATTTTTAGGGTGTGACACCTTGCTTCTTCAATTAATCGTCTGAACAACTTTCCACGAGGTCACGATCCTCCAAAACATCGGATTCTACACGTTAGCATACTAATAAAAACCAAGTAAATAGTACATGAAAAGTAATCAAACAGGTAGAGCTCAATTTTAGATAGATGAATTTTACAAGTTGAATGGTCCAATTTGGAGTTCGTATGAATTTGTTATGAATTTTTGAAGTTTTAATTGATTTTAACTTATTACAGAAAAGCTAATTCGATTTATGACGTAATTAAGGATTTTAGAGCTGGAAAAGGAATTTAATTGTGTCAGCCCTCGGAGAGAGAGGGAGGCTCCACTGACGGGTGTGGTCAGTGACTGCACGGAGAATGATGCACCATGGATTGGGTTCACGGATATGGCGCATGGGATCCAACTGTTGGGTCGGTTGATAGGAATCAAACGGAAAAGGACGAGGCGGCGGTGATGAGGTGCCAGCGCGGCACCGACACGGGCGTCCACGGGACAGCCACGTGTACGGTCCAGATCTGCTTGGGAGTGGGTCGGACAGTTGGGATGTAAGGGAGTTGGCTCGCCAGCCGGCCCAATCGACGGCGGAGAGGAAGGGGAAGGGAATGGGAGCCTCAGCAAGTGAGTTGGAGCGACGGTGAGGGCGAGTGGCGTCAGGGGAAAAAGCTCGGCGGCAAGGTAGGTAGTGGCGAGCTCTGTATCGACGGAGGAAGCAGCGGTCCGGTGATGATCTCGAGTGGAGAGGTAGTGGCCGAGGTATGCCGTCATCTAGTGAAGCTGGGGAACGCGTGAGGGGAGCACAAGGCGGTCGAGAGCGGCGACAACCAGCAACCAAAGGTCGGCGATCTCACCTGCACGAAGAGGGCGGAGCTTTGGGATCTCCCTCTCTTGCCCCGCGCGTAGCCACCACTCCACCTGAACCACACGCTTGCCCGTTGCTCTAGCTCCCCCTCTGGGCCTACCTGTCAGCCTCTAGCCATTTGGTGGCCCCCTGCACGTGCGCCCACACGCGGTCATCCCCTCCCCTTTGTCCCTTTCCCATATGGGTCACGCTTGTGAGGCGTTCGACCATGTGCTGACCCAACGGACGGATGTCACGGCGCCCCCACCACCTCTGCCTCTCCTTGCGCGCGCAGTGGTACGCCGCTAGCCGACAACCCTTGGATTGCCGATGCTGCCCCCTTTTCCTTTCCCGCCTCTCTCTTCCTCTTGGTCAAGCGCCATGGTGGCTCGGTCTCCGCTCGCAACACTGTTGACCATCTAAGCACCGCTCCTCCCGTCCTTGCACTCCAAATGCCACCGCCCAATCCTCCGTCCAACGCATCCGTGTCATCGATCGATTTCATGCCGCCTGTGAAATCCACACCTCCCGCCATCCTTTCTATCACAGTAGAGCACCAGCAGGCGCCTAGCCACAACTCCAAACCGACATGGCCACTTCCACTCGCCCCTCCTCGCCTATAAATTCCTTCCCAAGGCTTCTTCTTTTTTGCCTTGAGTCACCTAAAAGCGGAGCTCCAGCCGTCTTCTGTCCTGATGGTGGTAGTGTCACACCCTGATTTTTCCTCAGAGAATTAAAAATTATTTAATAATCCATTTCTATAAATTATATTAATAAGAAAACCAATTAACAAGTGAATTAAATATGGGAAATAAATCATCGTTGGAGTGATTTTTCTTAAATTCTCTATGCCCTAAAGTATTCTCTGGGATTTCTTGAGAATTTTCAGAGCTCAAAAATTTATTTTAATAATACAAACGTTATTTCAGTTATTATTGAAAATGGAAAATGAAATAAAACCCCTTCCTCTATTCTAGGCCAAATCCGGTCAATGTTCCCCCTTCCCTCCCATGCCGCCGGCCAACTTGCTACTAGCCCAGCGTCCGACCCACCTCTCACTTCCCCTCGCGCCTACCTTCCCTCGCACCGCAGCCCTAGGCTATGGCCTAGCTCGACTGGCTTCTCCGCCGCCCCTCTTGGCTTTGCTAACATGTATGGTGTCGGCCTTCGGTTGTAGAAACCAGAAACCTTATGTGTTTTCTTGTATCAATCCATAGATCAGTAGTTGGTACACACACATATAGCCAGTTTATAACATATGTTAGAAAAAAAACAAGACTAAAGTGTTATATACCTTCAATAAGGCCGATAGGCCTCACCCTACCAGCTGAACAGCAGTGGAAACCAAAATAGTAGTAGGTCCAAGTGACATGCCCATAGGCAGTCGACTGGGGTCGCGACCTAGTTCTTGATAGCACTCCGATCGTCTGGTTAAGTATGTAGACATACTAGCAAGGTCTTTAGCTTCCTTCTCTAATGTATCCACAACTTGAGCAAGGATGAGTACTTACATACTTAGTAAGCCACCACGGAATGTAATGATATGCACAGGTGTAACAAGGATGGCTATAGGTTTATTTGCGTAAAGCCAAAGTTTCAATAGTGTAATAATAGATTTTAATTGTATTTCATAAACTAATTTTCTGCACATCTTGTATTGTGGGCTAGAGCCTCATACAAGAGAGGGTAACCCACTCATCCTTCGATATCAGAGTACCTCAACCATACTCACCGAAGATCATTTGACATTGCATGCCAAGTGTTGTGGGTAGGAAACCCGCATGAATTCTATAAATCATCGGAGCAGTGTGTCACACCCTGATTCTTTTCCTCAGGGGTCTAAAAATCATTTAATAAATGGTTTCTAGAATTTATATTTAATTACAATGCATTTAACAAGTGAAAATAAATTTTCCTTTAATAAATTATGCATGGATGGATTTTTCCTAATTTCTCCATGCCCTAAAACACTCTAGAATTTCCCTGAATTTTCGAAGCTCAACTATTAATTTTAAAAAATACAAACTTCATTTTATTTTAGTGATTATCTAAATAAAAAAACAAATTAAAAACCTAATAAAAATCCTTTCTCTCTCTGTGGCTGTGTTTGGCCCAATCCCTCCCCTCTTCTGTGCTAGGCCGCTCTGGCCCAATTTGTTGCTCTCCCCGGCCCAGCCGTTTTTTCCCTTCCCTACCTCCCTGGGCCAGCTTTCACCCAGCCCATCCCGGCGCCACGCGTCAGCCGGCCCGGCTCGCGCGTCCCCTCTTTGCGTCGCTGACAGGTGGGGTTGGGGCCCACCTGTCAGTATCTCCTTCAACCTCCGACCGGGAAGACCGGGGGAGAACCGCCTTGCCCCGCCGCTCTATCTGCAGCCCTGCGCGCCCACTCCCCCATCCTCGCGAGTCAACAGAGTTCGTGCGCTCGCCGCCCACTCCCCCGCCCTTTTTCCCCCACCTCCCTGTGGGATTCGTCGTGGATTCGAGCTCCATGTTCCCACGATGCCGCAATGGCCGGTGCCATCTTTCCTACAATTCCACCTGGCTCGGCCGTGAACCCACCTCCCAGAGCCCATAAATGGCATCCCCGAGAACCCCCTCTCCCTTTTCCTTCTTTCTCCCGAGCTCTTCCATGCCCATAGCTCGCTCGCCACCGCGAAACCTCACCGCCGCCATTCTTCCCCATCTCCGATTGCCGCTAGCCGCCGCTCAAGCTATCACCGATCGACGAGCTCGCCGACTCCAGCTTCGCCACACCGCGTGTCCCCTCGGCCACCACCTCGTGCTCGCCTCAGCATCGCCGGAGCACCGGTCTCGCCGTCTGCCCGACGAACGCCGCCGCCAAATCGTGTCGGAAAGCGCCCAAGTCCTCCTCCCTGACGTCTCCTGCTCTCGCCGTCGCTGCTCAGTCGTCTGGTGAGCACCCCATCGCCTCCGCCCTACTCTCTGCCGCTCCCCGGGCTGCTGCCGTGCTGGGCGCTCGCCACCGGTGACCATCGGGTCACGTGCCCACCGGTGTCTAGCCGGGTGGACCGGCGAGCCCCTCCCTGCTTGTGCGTGCCGTCCGATCTGCCCTCGGGTCGATCGGGGCCGTCCACTCATATCCTTGGTGGCTGCCTGAGCGCGGCCACGTCATCTGCTCGCCCCAACCATCCGATCCCTACTCCGGAGTGATCCTAGCCGCCCGTGTGGTAAAAATCCTAGCGCATCCTCGTCGACCTGATCCCCACCGTCCGATCTGCATCGGCGAATCCTGACCGTCTGTCCTCGTGAACCACCCCGTGGTCTCGGCCCACGGTGGACCAGCCCCTCCTCCCACTGACATGCCGGCCCCGCATGCCAGTGGCACCCTCCTCACTCTTCCCCTCACCGACATGTGGGACCCACATATCGGTGGCTTGGCGCTCTCTCTTCCCTCGAGGGCTGACGCCGTAATTCTCCTTTTCCTTCACAAAAATAAATAAAAATAACGTCATAAATCGATTTAGCTTTTCTTTTTAGGATTAAAATCAGAGAAAACCTCTAAAATTCATAACTAATTCATACGAACTCCAAATTAGACCATTCAACTCTCAAAATTCATCTAAAATTGAGCTCTACATGTTTCTTTACTTTTTATATACTATTTACTTGGTTTTTATTAGAGTTTTTTCTTGTTTTGTGTGTCGACGCTTAGGAATTCGATGTTTTGGAGGATTGCGACCTCGAGGACAATTGTTCGGATGATTATTTGAAGAAGCAAGGAAAGTCACACATTCATCCTTAAGCATGTTGAACCTACTTTATGAAATATTTTACGATTTATAAGTAAATTACCTATTTTGTCAATTACATGGAATATGGGATGACCTATCCGCTTGCTTGAGATCCTGTTTAATTGATATCCATCCCTTGATAACTTTGGGCAATAATTTGACTAGCTTATGTCTCAATCGACGACTTAGCTAGAGATAGGATATGCTTAGCCATGCTTAGTACCACTAGATAACGGATGGGATAATCACATTATGCTCCATATTTGGTAATCTGTTGAGCCGCGAGCTCGAGATGTTTGACCATGGTAATCGGTTATAATTAATCAACTAAAATTTGACCTAATGGTGGGCTGTGGGTGCATGGTTTTGCTGGTCACACCCATGGCAACCAGTTCGTGGGAACCCATTGAGCAGATTTTCGTACTTACCACAAGCTAGCGTGGGCAACGGCTGGGCTTGTAGTGTAGCTTCTCCCTCTCCTAGGCACTGTTTGGTGAGGGCATGACGGAGTCAGGTCGGCTTGGGTGTCGGGTTGATCGGCTTCCGGATTCATTATGGCGCAAGGGGGTAGCCTGACCTATATGGTGTGCCCTATCGGCAGGTGCAACCTCAGCGTGGTGTGGATGGTTGGGGAAGAGTTGCGTGAAAGGTCTTGTCACGACCCCTTTACCATGGTTCACGGGCACATGGAGATATGTGCAGGGCTGTGTCTTGTGGGTAAAGATGTACACTTCTGGTCAGAATAAATCTATTCGAATAGCCGTACCTGCGGTTGTGGGCGATTGGTCAAGACTCACTGTGATTAGTCTCACCTTAATAAACTTGACTTAAAATCTTGTTTAGATTAGGTTGGATGGTTTGGGCCTGATCAATGTGGTGTAGCGTTGTTTAGTGGTAGGTTAATACTGATTAATGTAACAACTGTTTTACCTGTTTTATGACTACCACTGTTTACAGCTGCCTTTACATAAATAAGCCACTAGTCTTCCTTTGAAATCCCGTACATGAAATCATCATTGGTGTAGTTTGCTGAGTATGGTCAGTGGTACTCAGCCTTGCTATGAATCCCCTTTTCAGAAGTGAAAACATTTTGTGGAGAAGTTGATCTTGGAAGACCTTGGCTTATACCTCAGTTGAGCTGGCTTGTGGAGTGAAGCTGAAGCCTCGCTAGTTTCGCCTTTCTGCTGCTGCTTCTTTCGTGTGAGGACTAAGCGCCTCTTCTATAATTATTTACGCTTAATTTACATTTGGATTTGTTTACTGATTTGTCATTTAGTGTACCCTGGCTTGATTCTTGGACAGGGACTTTATTACACAAAATAATATGGGAAATGGCTAAATTTCACAAACTGATTTTCTGCACATCTCGTATTGTGGGTTAGAGCCTCATACAAGAGAGGGTAACCCACTCTGATCCATAATCCCGTATCCACCTGAGATCCTTTGGTATGAGAGTACCTCAACCGTACCCACCGAAGATCATTTGACATTGCATGCCAAGTGCCGCGGGCAGGAAACCCACGTGAATTCTATAAATCATTGGAGCAGTGCGGCTCCCTCTTAATTTCTATTCATTTTTCCACCCCCAGTTTTTATAAAACCAAAACTAATCCAAATAGACATAGCTCCTCTCATTACCGCTAGCACAACTATTCGAATAGTTTTCACTCTACAGAGGTTGTACGCTGTACTAACACGCTATCACACTCTAATGCTTGGCCGGTCAAGGCATTTAGCGTGAGTGCAATGACAAAGCCTTTACAATACATTCCTACTGGAAATATCCTGGCAGTGACCCCATGTGTTAGGGTAGGTGACGCTCTCCCTAGGGCGGGCCTCTGTTAGGTAGGTAACGACACATCCCGAACTCCTTACACCATTCGTCCAACCTGAGTGCATCACCAAGTTCTTCATAAATATGATGGTCCCAGCGTCTCGCAGACCCATCATATAAGGGATGTGAACCTATCTATACTAGCCTTGCTAGGCCTGGCCTGCACGACCTAGTTTGCCCATCGACCCAAGTATACACTCAAAGTTCAATAAATTAGTCAGCCATATCTGTCCCATTCTAGACATGTGGTCATACAAGTAACTATCCAGAGGTCGCAAAAGGAACCGATCCTTACTTTGTTTGGGCATGCAACTAAAGGCCTCCCACATCGGCCACTAACATTCCGCACACCCAAGTCCTATTTAGGAAGTTTAATTTTGTTCTAAAACAATCCAACCGTTTCATCAGTTGTTTAACCAGTCATCTCCCTGATGACTGTCATGTCAAATTTTAGTAGGGATTAAGTGAATAAATCGACCAGATTTATCTAAGCATGGCTAAGCATGAATGTAGCATATAAATTAGTCCTATACAGTTTACAAGGGCGGATATTCAATTAATTGGCATGGAGTTATTTATAATGTGGTAGGAAATTGCTTACTAAGCAATGCATCATAATCATAATTTAAATTAAGGCATGCAATTTACAAACAAAACATTTTATAAATTGGGATCAATATGATCGAAGGGGTGTGATGACTTGCCTTGGTCATGGTGTCTTATTGATTAACTTGCTCTTTGGTCTGACTCCACCTTCAGCTCCTCGGATAGCACCTTCACGATTGTCATGCTAGCGATATTGCCTAATTACGCATGAAGAACCAAATACAACAATCAATCAACACACACCGCTACAACTTAGTTCTATAGAGGAACTAGGCGATCAATCAACACACACTGCTACAACTTAGTTCTATAGAGGAACTAGGCGGTGGACAACCCTATCCTGACATATGAAGCATGAAGCTAAGGAGCTCGTTATTTAATTTAAAAAGGCTAGGGTTTGGCATTTTCTACCACTAGAAGGTTCCTACGGCAGGGCTACTGTTGAGGCTTTCCTAAAAGGTTGCTAACAGAACACAACAATTAGTGAAGTACATTCATGTGGTAATAACCATATTACTGATTATTCGAGTTGTAAAAGAACCTATCTTTTATAGGTTTACGATTGGAGGTTTAATTTGCCTTGCAATCTGGATGTACCATATGTACATATGTGTTGAAGATTTTGTCAAGGTCTGACTGATTACGGAGCATTAGCAATTTGTAAGCTGAGCCATTTAGTGTTGTATTAATTAAATTAGTTTGGGTGATTCGGATACAGGAGCTCTGTAATTATTTTATGCAAGCTTAAGCTTGACCTATGTGTGTTCAGAGTTTATTTATAAACTTATGAATCCAAACACTATTTGGATAAATTTTATAAGTCATGGGTTCAATTATATATATAGGTATGAATTAATAATGGCACTTAGTATTCCCCATGTTTGAATTAATATTGCAACCACACTTTACGTGGTCTTTATCTTGGTAAATCATATTGGAGATGATTATATGCATGCATAGTGTACATATATTTATCTATTAACATGTTGTGGGTGTTAACCATTTGGTAATTATTTATTTTATTATACACTATTGGGAATTAAGGTTTTCTCCATGCTTCATGTTACTGTCCCGTGGTTAATATTTTAGGGTTATGAGAATTATTTTGTCTTGACTAAAATTTAGCTAAAAGCAATTTTTAGTATAGGAAATAATTATCTAACTTGGTTTACTTGGCATAATGTGCATATAAAATATTTGTGAAACTCAGTATTTCTGTTCCAGATTGTAGATCTTTAATTTACAAAAAATTAGAGACAAGTTTCGCTCGATTTGGACTTCATATAAATTAGTAATGAATTTCAAATATTAATTCATATTTCCCTTCAATGAAATAAAGTTCGAATAATTTTTATTTATTTTCAAAATTCTTTTCTTAAAGAAAAAGATTTATTCCTTGCCACAAGACCGACGATGCTTCACATATTGCTGATTTGTTTTTTAGGGAAATTTTGAGATTGCACGGAGTGCCTAGAACCATTGTTTCAGATCGTGATGTGAAGTTTATGAGTTACTTTTGGAAGACATTGTGGGCCAAGCTTGGAACAAAATTGTTGTTTTCAACAACTTGTCACCCACAAACTGATGATCAAACAGAGGTGGTAAATCGTACACTCTCCATGTTACTGCGAACAATGATCAAGAAGAACTTGAAGGAATGGGAGGACTGCCTTCCACATGTTGAATTTGCATACAATAGAGCTGTTCACTCAACAACATAATTGTGCCCGTTTGAAGTGGTGTATGGTTTTAAGCCACTCACACCGCTTGATTTGCTGCCATTTCCTGTCCAAGAGAGAGCAAACATGGAGGCAGCAAAGTGCGCTGAATTTGTGAAAGCTTTGCATCTGAAGACCAAGGAAGCTATAGAGAAGAAGGCACAATATTCGCTGAAAAGGCAAATAAAGGACGTAAGAAAATGCTTTTCAAATCGGGTGATCTGGTTTGGGTGCATCTACGCAAAGAGCGTTTTCCGGAGAAGCGCAAGTCCAAGCTTATGCCACGTGCTGATGGTCCATTCAAAGTGTTAGAGAAGATAAACGACAATGCATACAAGATTGAGCTTCCTGGATGTGGGCACCCCGGAAGTGCATTATGAAGAGTAACTATTACGACAACACGAATTATCTAGATGGATGGGGTCTCGAATAAAACCGGAATAAATGCGGTAACCATCCATCCTCATCGCAGACTTGCCATAATCTTCACCCATTAACAATACAAATCCACAAATGCCGAGAAGTGTACAAAAGAGATAATCATAAGGATAGCTTGCCAGTCCTCCCCGTCATAGGCCCATCAAACCACTCGATGGTGGCGACCAAACACGATACGTACCCTAGAGGACTCGAACCATAATAGCTATCCCCCAACCATCTCAATTATACAAAACTCATACTCATGTTCAGCTAGTCCCCAGGAAAGCGACTAGCCTCACACTTTCATCGCAAGCAATTGATAAACATCACAAGTACTCTAAATATGGATAAACGAGCAGCAGAGTTACAAATATTATATAGAGGGTTCACACCCTAATACATCACAGAGTAGCGCAAAAGATAGCAGCGGAAAATCAACATAAAGGATAAGACCAGTGGTGCCATACCCATACCAAAGGGCAACCAACTGGGGCAGAACTTAACTTCAACTACACATTATCCTCACCTCCCTCGGCGGGATAATAGTAGACCACATCAATGTCGTCGTTGTCCTCACCTGAAAGATGCAGCGTGAGTACGACAAGTACTCAGAAGGCTTATACGATAATAATAATACAAAGGAGAGATGCTAGCCTCTACATCAAGGAGTATGGCTATGTTGATCTGATTTTGCATAAAGCTGATTTTATTGAGTAAGTAATACATTTAAAACATAAGCACTTGTGAAATAGCTCATCTGAAAATTTAGGACAGCAAGCTTATAGTTCTGAAATAGAAGTAAAAATGAGCACAAACCATGCTCTAATCATCCTCCATGGGTCACCATTGTCCAAACAATTATGCTACACAAGCATATCATCTTTCATGACTAAACCAAGTCATATTTAACATCAAAGCCTTTTATATAAACCCATCCATCCATGACTATCCTAAGTCATGGTATAACAACATAATTCCATAAATACATATCCCACGTTTGATGCTAACATGAGTAACTAACACATCAAGCGGTCGTCCTGTGACTGTGGACACGGCTATTCGAATAGTTCTTACTCTGATCGAGGTGTACATCTTTACCCACACGATGTGATAGAAGCCAAGCGGCTACACTCTAGTTTGATCCGTACCCGTCGGTACCCACACTCTACACATTGAGTGCGGACTAGAGGTCACAACAA
Source organism: Oryza meyeriana var. granulata (assembly GCA_003991445.1). NCBI lineage: Eukaryota > Viridiplantae > Streptophyta > Magnoliopsida > Poales > Poaceae > Oryza > Oryza meyeriana. Next base: position 19,676 of record RYFJ01001008.1, read on the forward strand.
AACCTTTCCCACACTTAGCCCCAACCACCTAAACCACGTCTGGGCCCCCGACGACTTAGTCGCATGCGTGCGTGGCAACTAAGGCGGGCTCACCGTCGCGGGAGGCACCTCCGTCCCTAACCAAGCGCGCTCGAGGTCCTCCAAAGGAATACCCTTCCTCACGACTGACGAACGGGCGTAGATGGCCACAGCCTCCCGTGCTACTTAGTTAAGCCGTCCCATGCCCGGCATGTGGAAGTACGTATGGTGCTTGAATAGACGTCAACATGTTCGGTCCTTAACGACCCAGACGGAGCTACATGCATCGGGGAAACACCCTCCCGTCATCGCCCTATCATCGGTCCAAGTCAAACATGTTTTCAATTATTAATCAGAAATGATTCTTTTCAGATTTTAACCCATCCATGCGTATTAAACTAGTTTTGAACCGATAGCTCCATCTATCGGATTTTTCTAAATCTAGAAATAAGCATGGCTAAGCATTCGATAAAATAAAAGTATCCCAAAATCCTTAACCAGGGGTGACAAGGTATAACCATGGCATCAATAATCAAGAAATGGAAATGCATACAATTGGGTAATATTAACTCTACCCATTTTTCCCCATTTAGCAAGACCAAAACATGCATATAAGTATTTCTTTCGCAAACAAATCAATTTATTAAAAGTATAGGTTCAATATGCTTAGATGCTTGCATAGAAGCTAGTATTGATGCTTGCCTTGCTGCTGCGATGGTTCACACTCAACTTCAGGTCCTTGCTCCACGTACTCCGAAATGTCTGAATCTACCGATAAAAGCGAATATGCAAATAAGAATCAATTAAATATGCCTATGCAAACATGATCGATTAATTATGAGATAAATACAGTAGGTATGGCATGTCCTAACAAGATTTTAGAAGGAAGAACCAAGTCATTTGCATCTCTGGATTGGGAGATACAAAAATAACAAGGTAGGAGGGCTGAAAAAGGCAGTTTCGCAATTATTTATTTTGAACCCTTAAGTTATTATATTTAACTGACATCTTCTATTAAGATTTCATAAAGGCATGCATTTTTATATAAAAGAGCATAACCTACTGGTTCCAACAAAATTGGTTTCACCCAAAAAGGAATTAAAATGAATAACTTATGGATTTTCAAAGTTTGGCGATTTTTCTGTTTGAAAAGTATTTCAGCTTAACCTTTTTCTAAATCTTTCTTCTTTTCTTATTTCTCCTCCAGGTGGGGCCTGCTCGTCAGAGAGACAGAGCAGAGTAGGCACAGATGGACTGGGGCGGCGAGATAATGGAACGGACCGTCCGGTCTAGGAGTGGATGGTCCGGCGAGGCAAAGAGCAGAGCCGGCGACAACAGATCGGACCGTCCGAACACGGAGAGGATGGTCCGATGGGGTGAAATAGAGGAGGACTGAGGCGGCGAGCTTCTCGGCGGCAGCGACGGTGAACGGCGGCGTTTCAGACGGCGCAACCAAAAGAGGAAGTGAAGAGAAGTCTCAGGCGAAGCTGTAGGTGGTCTTCTCATCGCCGGCGGTGGCCGGAACAGTGCTACTGGCGAGTAAAGGCAGCGATGCCGTTCGGGTCAGTGATGCAGAAGAGGCCATGGGCTCGGGATGCACATGCATGCAAGCAAACCGCTAGAAACCTTTGAAAAAGAAGCTCGAAGGGCTACGCTGAGACTCCCAGGAAGCTTACCGTGGCTCTAGACAAGGCAGACAGGATCCCACGAGCTCTGACGGCTACAGGCGGCGGCAACGGCGATGGCCAAGCTTCGGCTTCACCGTGGTTGGCTCGATTCGCTGCATGCTCGGTGGAAACAACACATGCAGGCAGTTAAGAAGGTCACAAGGATGCTACCAGTGCGAGGAATCGGTCTAACTCTCACCGGGTGGACGGGAATCGATGGTGGAGGCGCTCGGTCGGAGTTGGAGAAGATGATGGCCGATCTCCTCGCTTAGGGCTCGGTTTCACGAGATTCTTGGGGCGTTTGGCTACTGGGGCTGAGGCGGTGTTGCTGGCGCAGCTGCTCCGCTAGGGAAGCTCCGAGGTGGCTGGCAGCACGGACAGTAGCAGCTTCAGCAGCACACGGCAGCAGCAGCAGCAGCAGCAGCACGCACGGCGGCAGGGAGTTGGATGGAGAAAAAGGGCAAAGGAAGTTCTCCTCCCTGGTTTCTTGGCTCTGTGATGGAGTTGTGAAGATGAGTGAGCTAGCTGGCGTGGAAGCTGAGAAAGAGGAGAAGACAGAGATGACAGCAAGGCCAAAAAGGTGTCACTCTCTCCATTTGCATGCCTTGGTGGGTCCCACTCAAAAATTTTGGTGCACAAGAGATGGAGCTAGCTCCTAGACACTGATTCATGGGCCCAGGTCGTGATGGTCTAGGAATGGCAGAGAGGGTTGGGTAGGAAAACTGGTGAAAACTGATTTTGAGGGGTTTTTCTGGATTTTTCTCTTCCTCTCTCCTAAAAAAATCAAAATGAGTAAGTAAAACTGGTGTTAAAAATGTGGTGATTTTTGTGTAGCTATCCCAGACTACCTAGGTTCCATTTTTGAAAGTTTCACACAAAAATTCAAAATGGTTTGCTCACAGAAATTCAACAAAAAGGACCCAGGCTGAAACTTGTTTGAATTTTTAAGGGGTCTAAACTAATGAAATAAATTCTGGAAAAATTATATTAATTCATGATAAATAAACTAATATTTGAATAAATTATCTCCCATATACACTTCTGTTCAATTTGATGCACTTTTTAGTAGTGTTTTGTTTTTGCCGATTTAGGATTCAATTATTGAGGGTTTAAAAGTTGCAAACTTAATCCTGAAAGAAGTGACAATGCAAAAATTTTAGTTGTGCCCTCTAATGACAGAAGAGCATAACCCTAATTACCTGAAATTAAATCTAGGGCTGTGACACTGGAGATGACTACAATGTGAGTACTACTTTCAATGTTGTAGATTTGTCACCATTCTTTGGACCAGAAGAAATAGAGTCGAGGACGACTCCTTTTCAAGAAGGGGAGGATGATACGAGCAGTCTAGCATCATCGTCAATTCCTTTCCCTATTGATCAAGATATTACAAATCATTTGGAAGGAGTAATAACCTACGCTCGTGCAAAGCAAATAAATCAACAGGTGAACTCGCTCCTAAGTAAGAATAGCATTACACATAAGAATCAGCTGCTACCTAATGCTTATAATTTAATTGTTCTCAGGTATGAATACAATGGAGAATCTCAAAAGAAGCAGCACCAAGTCATCAACAGCCATCAATCAAGCAATGAATGCCATGAAGGCCATTTCGGTTTCCAGTGAGCAGCTGGGAATAAAATGTTCATAGAAATTGCATCTTAAATCCAATAAATGTGTTCAACCACAGCTTGGAAAGTTTATGAGATAAGCTTTCCAACGGATCCGGCCCCATCCAATAATTCCACCAGAGCAGTGAATTATCATCGAATGAATCTGGATCCTAGAAACTGTCAACCTTTTTTTTATTTGCCTTAATTAGGGTGCTGTGCACCAATTATGTTTTTAATGCATTGAAAAACATTCAGATCAGATCTAGACACCTCTCCATCTCTATCCATCTCTTCTATATAATAGGATCTTTCTCGATGTGTAATGAGATTTTTTTTGGGGGAAAACATTTTCAGATTGAAACAATATGCTAAATGCATTTTCTTAAGTGTTCTAGCCAGAGGCTAAATCATCTCTGAGATTGTGCATTCCTTCCCGTTGTTCTTGCAAGTTCTTTGTGATTGCAACGAGGATTGTAATCCGCTTGACTTGGTTGAGTGGACAACGTGAGGTTGGGCGAACCCTGTGCTGCAGGTTGTTGCACATGCAACGGTTGGCTGCACCACATTCATCAGGTTTCATGAGTATTTTCGATTCTACGCCATGAAGGTCGGGCGCACCCTCGTATCAAGAATGGTGAGTATTCTTCCGCTAGTGATTTGGATGAGGATACACTTGCATTGCTTGCAGCTAATGATGCAGAAAGTGAAGATGAGGAACATATTGGTGCTGAAGATGCCCAGCACTATGAGAGTCTTATTGTGCAGCGTGTGTTGAGTGCACAAATGAGCAAAGCGGAGTAGAACTAGCGGCATAACTTATTTCAGATGAAGTGCGTCGTCAACGGGCGATCCTGTCGCACCATTATCGATGGGGGAAGTTGTAGAAACTTGGTAAGTACTGAGATGGTAACTAAGCTTGCGTTGCACTCTAAACCGCACTCGCATCCATATTACATTCAGTGGTTCAACAACAGCGACAGAGTTAAGGTGACACAATTGGTTCGATTGAATTTTGTGATTGGTTGTTATTGTGATTTTGTTGATTGCGATGTCGTACCTATGCATGCTTGCTCTTTGCTGTTGGGTAGACCTTGGCAATTTGATAAAGACACGTTGCATCATGGTAGAACAAATCAATACTCTTTTATGCATAATGAAAAGAAAATTGTGTTACATCCTATGTCTCCTGAAGCCATTTTGAAGGATGAGGTTGCTAGAAGAGCTAATAAAGAGAAAAATCAGGGTCATGTTAAAAGTGAAAATCAAATTGTAGCAAAGGAACTCGAGCAACATAAGAAGAAAGAATCTAAATCTGAACATGACAAGAATAATGTGATTAAAATGAAAGGTGTTTGTTTGTTCGCTACTAAATCTAATATTGTCAATTTGGATACAAGTAATGCTGTTTGCTATACTTTGGTATGCAAGGAGGCTTTATTTTCATTTAAGGACATATCCTTCTCTTTTCCTCCTGCGGTCACTAATCTTTTGCAGGAGTATGAGGACGTTTTTCCAAAGGAGGTACCGCTGGGGCTACTACTGATGCGTGGGGTTGAGCATCAAATCGATCTGATTCCTAGAGCTTCCCTACCCAACCATCTGAAGCCATATTTGGGCGAAGTAGATGAGCTTGAGTCGAGTACGACTCAAATGCAAGTTGGAGGGGATGATGAGAACATCAACACCATCGATACGTCCACACATACGCATGGAGGAGAACAACAAGGAAAGGGAGGAGATCAACAAGGAAAGGGATTCGCGCAGGCTTGATTCGGACTGTACAACAGCACCAACTTGTGACCGCTGCTATGACTTCATACGAACTCCGATTTGGGAGTTCTAGTACTTCACGGAAAGCTTATCAAGTCTACTTTCCAACGGATCTAGATTCATACTCATATCTACTCAAAATCATCCGTAATCGTCATTTTAGTAATGAGAGGTTTTCTGTTTCAGGTGCTGCGTCACCGTTTTTGGGCCAAAGGCCCATGTATCAAGTTGGGTCCATTAGGGACACGTCCTAGGGTTGAAGAACGACTCTAACACCCCTGTGGTCATCCTCCCATCCTATTAATACCTTTAGAGCCCCCACAAACAGATTAGATTTTGTTAGATTAAAGTTAGCGTATCTACTTTACCGTGTAATCCTGTGATCAGTTAGATCGCCGGTTTGCTCGTCTTCGGAACCCCACCGTTTGTTCTCTTTGAGTTAAACCTTCATCTTTATTTGCAAATTGAGTTGCTTGTTCATTTTGTTCTTGCTAGTTCTCGATTGCTTACCGGAACAATTACCCTCGTGGTTGGGCTGATCGTGCATCCGTTGAGATTGCAAACAGCCTTTGGAGTTGGTATAACGATTGCTAAGGCGTAACGTCCCTGGACGGTTGTAGTCGGATCGCCAATGTCGCTCCATCCAATCAACCTATCCTCTCATCGAAAGATCGAGACACCCACGTTCACATCACCAACCAATCCAAAATCAATCTCTACTGCTTAAAATCACAGACGGCCTTCTTCTCAACCACCATACTTCTCTCACCTAAAAAAACAACCTCTCTAAAAAACCACTTCACCCAACCACGCTGCGCCGCTCAATTTCACCACCATACTCTGTGCTCGCGCCGTCCGTTCAAACAGGGAGGACTAGGTCATCGCCCCACTCCCCTGTATCGTCCGCCCCCACTCGCCCCCATGACTCTACGTTGGACGCGCCCCACTTCATCGCCGCCGTCTCTCCCTTTCACTGACAATACCGCCCGACCCGGCTACGATCTCCCTCCCCAGCTCTATAAGAACTCTGTCGGCCTCCCGTTTTCCTTTTCCCCGCTTCAACCCGCCTCGCCGAGTCCTAATTTGAGCTCCACACCCATTTCCCCTAAATCCAACACCGGCCGCTGCCTCCAGCCGCTTGCCGTTGTTGGTCCCGCCTGCGCTAGCCATGCGTGACCATACCACCGTCTTCGCCGCGTCCCGGAGAATCCCGGCCGCCAGTCCGTCAAAGCTCCCAGCTACTAGAACACCTCCACCCCGTGCGAGGTGAGCTCTGCTGCCGCCAAAACCCTTTGGCCGCCTTTATCCGCTGCTCTGAGCCATGATCTTTCCCCCTAACCCTTTTGCCGTGTTTGCAAGGTCCTGGCTCCCCTCGGCCACCGCCTCCTTTCTGGTGATCGCCGCCGAGACTTGTTGTTGCCGTCGAGCTTGAACGGCACCACTACTTTTTCATCGTCGCTGGCCATCCTCCGTGATATGGACACATATGATATGGCCTTGTGGGTGATTCTTATAGTACTTGAGTGGTGATGTGACAGGATTGTGGAGTTCACAGGGATATTTCTTTTGATATTTATTGATTGCAAAATGAAATATGGTTAAGAATTATGTCTCCAGCAATTATTATGATGGATAACATATGCATGAGGCATAGATACTATATTTGAACGGTGGTTAGTTTGTGACAATAAACTGGAAGTAATGAGAGGCAAAATAAGTTAGTACTTAATCACAAACTTGGTTAATGTAGATTAAAGCATATATAGCAGCAGAATTGTGAAGGATCTTCAATCAGAAGTGGAACCACCACTTGTATGCTTATTGAAGTGTTCCTGTTTTTTCTCACTTGTAGGCTGTTGCCCAGATGATTTTGGTTCTTGAAGTTGGTTTTCCCCCAAGTTGCTGGAGTCTCCCATTCCCCAAGTTAGTAGCATTATGAGGACTACCTCTATAGAATGAATTTTATGTTGGGCATGTACAAAGTTTTATGTCGTTCCAAGTTTTATGAGGCCTAATTGCCGCCAGCCACACCACTTTGTTTATGTAAGCAAATGGCCAGAAGGATTAGAAATCCTCAAAAGTTCCAACCGAAATTCTACAGTGTATTATTGACACAATTCTTCGATAAATAAGAGGCCCTTAACTCCAAAGAATTATTGACATATTATATCAAATAAACTCTTTTACCGTATTGGCAGTTACACTTTGAATATTTTGCTGCACATGTCAACATATACATTGGTAAACGAATAACCAATAATGCATTACATTCTTACTGTTGTTTGCCCTGGAACTCCTGAGATCATTGTCCCAAGATGAGCAATCTAATTGTCAACAATTCAAACATAACTACAAATCCTAGAATCATGTACCGCCATCTACATCAAACCCAGCACCTGTCCATCCTGACCCTGGACTTCCTCTTCCCTTGGGGAGGATCATCACACCACCTCTCCCTCGTCCTGTTTGCGATGGTCTTCTCTTCTTTTCTGCACCGGCAGGTCTTTGATGTTGGGCTGGTCCGCTGGAGGCAGGATCGGCATTATTTGCAGGGCTAGGTGCATTTTGAGGATTTTGTGATGCGGGCTGCTGAGGCACTGAATTTGTGGTTGCATGCTGTGTCGTATTCATACCCTGATAATTACATAGAATGAGAATCAGAGACACAGGTCATACATCGACAGACTCAACTCAAGACCATACTGCCAGCAATCAGGAACGACAATTTTTAAAATAATTTATGAAGGAGAGATCAGGTGGATGACCACAGGGATCTGGACTTACAGAGACATCAACAGAAGCCCTGCTGGGATTTAGAGATTCTAAACGCTTCTTTAGCTCTTCTAATCTTGAAAATTGGGAAGCAGCGCTCTCTTGGACCTAATAATCAAGTCAAACAATCAAGATGCTCTTAACAGAATCTGGGATGTAATAAGAAAGTCTACAAGGCCTATGAGTAAGAACTACAGAAAGAAAACACATACCAGCCGGTTCAGATCATCACATAGCTTCTGCTTAGCATCCTCTTCCTCTTTAACAATTTGAGAAGCAATTTCCCAAGCCTAAAATACAAAAAGCATAAGAGAAATCAGAAATAGAAAGAGAACAGCTTAATGTTTAAGAACAGGATAAAATATAATACAAAATATTTAACAAACAAAAAATAGAGAATGAACAGAGAAGACACAGCTACAGGTTGGACCCTAAACAAGTTCACACATGCGAGAAAAACATTACAGTGGTTTATTGGAATTAGTACAAGAAAAAATTTTATCTAAAAAATTCAGTGTATTAACGGTTTAACAGTTGTACTAATTCCAATGTACATGGACTGATAAAAGCTACATTTTGCATGGAGAAATATGAGTGTGTCCTTAACAAAGGAGTTCCATCCTTTCACTCCATTTACAGGATTGGCAGCTACTAAAAGAAAAACAGACATGTTTCAGAGTAAAGTAATGATATCAGACAGTAGTACTTCATTCACAAATATGTTCGCCTTTTTTACCAACACAAGGATACCAAACTACCCTCAAATAACTAACCCATACAACATTCCACTACAAGCAGGATGTGTAGGATACTATGCTTTCCAAATGGCATACTCTACTTTTAAAAACACAAAGTATTTGTGAACAAATAAAGTGGTCAAAAGTAACAAGTATTTGTGAATGGAGAGATTATTTATACTCAAGTCGAAGGTCAGCAGATTCAACCTTCTTTGCCTGTTCCTCTTTCACTTTAGCCAACCGTATTCTCTCTGTTGATATTTCAATCTTTTTCCTTAGATGCTCAAGTGCTGGACCCAGAAAAGACACAGAAGAAACGTGTCAGCCAATTAAAGTATTCCATGTACAGAAGTGAAACCATATGTGCTCTTGGAAAATATTGTTAATTACTCCCTCCATCTCAAAATATAACAACTTCTAGCATTCAAAATTTGTCCCAAAATATAATAACTTCTCCACCTACATTCTCTTCTTAACCAATCATAGTCTTCCACCTTTTAATTTCTCCATCTACTTTCTCTTCTCAACCAATCATAACCTTCCCCCATTTAATTTCACCTACTTTCTTAATACCTGTATCCATCCTCAAAACTTCTTATTTTTTGAGACAGAGGTAGTACCTGCTTTCTTTGGCCCAGCAGTAAGTTTCATTTCCAAAGTCAGATTCTCTAGCTCCTTTTCAACATCACGAATTTTGGAATAGTTCTCCTGAATGTATCTGAGAAACAGAGAAAAAGTTTAAACTTTTCGATGTAAGAAGTAATAAAATAAAATATGACTTAAACTCATTGAGACACAACATAATCATAAAAGATAACAACACAGTTAATATGCACAAATTGCTGTAACCTATATGCATGAATAAACATACACAGGCCAATGCTAAATGGTTGCTGGTGTCCTTGTTAAATAGGTCCCCAGAAATGGCAATCTCAAACATTGTCAAGATTTCAAGTTCTGCTTTATGTTGATTGACAAATGGATATGGTTCTAATGTTTCGAAATCCAAGAAGGCTCCATGAACCAAGCACAGATATGAAGAAAAATATGTTAACACAACATTAGATGTATTTAGAAGCAACAAATATGGCATCAGCATATGATCCTTATGATATGTGTAAGTGGAGAAGAAAATGTATAGGCCTACGCATAATTGCTTGTGCTCAAACATCATGGGGCTGTTGGAACATAATGTTGTGAAAGAAAACTAAAAATTGAGGAGATAGCTACACAGGTAAGGAAAAAAAAAGCCCAGAATCAAATCAAAGATCAGCTTCACATGGAACAGTGTGACAATGTTGAACACATTTGTCATAATTATAACACATACATAGCATATGCCTGCAAATACCATATAACTTTAATGAATTCCATGATTGCTGATAAAAGAAACATTACTGTTGAGCTTACTTTATTCATAACCAGTTGAAAAGCAACGAGAACACTCAAATTATTTGTTAGTGAATTGTATTTTGCTAACAGTCAGGCTCTTCAGACATGTCCCAAAATCAAGATCACATTTTTGCTAGAAGGCTGGAAGCTAATAAAAGCAATGCGTGACTTTGAGTCTCATGTCATTGTATGGAAGAATTATTTCTCATCACCCATGTTTACAAGATAACATCAATAGGACTTGTTGGATGCCACCCATACACATTTTGGGCCAAGCTCCTTGCAAAGTAGACACAACTAAAGTATTTCCCGGGGGGCTCCAACATGTAGAATATTGTTCCTTAGGTAAATAAGTCCCTACCACACAGTGCGCAGTCACACAATTCGATCCGAAATCCCTCTAATTCGTTGTAGGTGAGAGAGACGTGCAGAAAATGATTCCAGAAAGATGCATGATGACCATGATCTAGTCCAATTCGTTTATGTTCTTATAGCCGCATCCACACACAAGGAATAACGACAAATCATCTTCTTCTATTCTCATCAATTCCAATGGTGGACAAAATGCAGATTCACATACAGAATGGCAATGCAGATCCAAGAATGGTAGACGGCAGGCACGACATTACAAGCGGTTTGGGGAGGTGAAGAAGATATGACTCACTTCTTCAGCTGCAGCTGCTCCTCCAAAATAACCTGCGGCGAAAGCACCAAACCGGAATCCACATCAGGAAACCAGGCAGCAATGAACGAAACATCGCACTACATAGGAACGAATCAAGAAGACGTTCTGGATGAGGAGGAGGCGGCTAAGCCTGGCCCGCATACCTTCTCAGTGTAGGCGATGACGGGGTTCTCCCGGGCGATGCCGTCGGGGCCGATCTCCGGCTCCAGCGCCCGCGGGGACGGCGCCGCCATTTCGCCGGATCTCTCCTCTTTGTCGTTTTCTTCTTTTTCTTTATATTTTTTTTCAGCCGCGTTAGTGCGTGAACTTGTGATTCTGTGAAGTGGAGCAGGAGACGCGAAATTGGGAAGGTACCTAACACCAAATTGCCGAAGACTGGACCTGAAATGAGCTTTATCGTAAGGCTTCCGCTTGAGTGCTCTTGCCACGAGGCTGATTAGGCTAATTACTCGTAATCTGGTTTTTTAAGCTACGGCACATGCAAACTCCTAAGCCCAATCTCTCCAAACGTTGATCAAGTTTATAAAAAAATACACCAATATCTATAATATTCAAATAGTTTCGTTAAAATCCACTATAAAATATGTCATGATGGTTTATTTCTTGGCAAAATTTGCTCTTGACACTATAAATTTATGGTATTTATTGTAGGACACTCTATGTGAAGGCCATGGCCCCAGATATCTCAAAGAGGGCAATTACAGCCACTCGGACAAAGGGTAGACTGATCCTTACAAGTAAAGGTAAAGTAGGACTCGGCTTTATATTAACTTGTATGATAAAGAAAGAGACATAGTCCTAACCGGATACTCTATGTACTTATAAGGAAAACTTTTAGTCGTATCTGACTGGGTTTCCTACCCTGTAATCCTCATCCCTCCACTAAATATAAGGAGGGATAGGGAGCCTCCTGGAGCATATGACAATCTCACCAGAGAATACCGCGAAAGCAATAAACCACAACTAGAAGTAGGGTATTACTTCACCCCGAGGGTCTGAACGAGTATAAATCGTCTTGTCTTTCAAAGTCTATCAAGTCTCAGTCTCACGAGTAGCCCCATATTATTATTGCCGCTATAAAATATCGACAGTTGGTGCGTCAGGTAGGGGCTTCATCGAGATCATCGTCATCAAGCCCAATGGATCCAACCATAGGAGTCGACGACATCAACTTCTCTCCCGAACAAGCCATCAGCTTCGAGAGCCTCGACTTCATCGCTGACAATCTCGGTAATCTCACCTTGTCTGATTCGGTTTCAACCGATTGCCCTGGGACTAAGCCAACTCAGCGCCGGTTGGCCTACTCAACGCTGCAACAGTTTTTAACATCCTGCTTCGGCAACACCCAAGATCTACGAATTTTGGGACAACTCTCTTTCTTGATATTCGACTTGGACTCGGCTCCGAGCCGATCGAGATCGGGTCCAGGAGAGACGAGGTCGTCAAGTTCCCACTCGGACTCGACAACGCCGCAACAATCTTAATTCCAATCTGATGCGGCAAACTTAATCCTCTGGAATTCGACTCGGATACAGCCCAGAGCCACTCGAGATCGGGTCCAGGGAGGTTGGGGTCATCATCACACCGCTAAACTACTCCGAATCTGACTTCCAGTCGGACAACAGCTCAGCAAGCTTTTTTCCACCACGCGAGGGCTTCATGGCGTCAAAGGGATCAACTCCAACACAAGATGAGCGCCGACTATGCGATCAACAGGAGAAGGAGGCTCGCTGACTGTGTGAGCAATAGGAGGAGGACGCACGACCCTTGCAAGCCGAGCACGACGCTCGTAATGACAACTTACGCAAGGCTGGGCGGACTGCTTAATAAGATATCCTCCAAACCCAAGTTGGCGACCATGACGTCTTCGTGACCCCACAACAAAACGTCAAGGCCGCTGCCACATTACTTGACACCTTGCAGTTCGGGCCCGACCACCAGGCCACCCCGACAATCGTAAGGATCAAAACAATGATAACCGCTACAGCCTGTCAACAGCAACAACAATCTGGAGATACGTTTATACCGTCTAACAAAACAGCTTCGGGTGCTGTGACTTCATCCGCTTCAGTGCGACGCCGAGTAGCCAGCTCTGGTCAGCACCACTCGGAGTCCCATTCGATGTCACTTGGCCACCGCAATGATGACCGACGGCGGTACCATCACAACGAGCGCCGAGATGACCAGGACGCTCGGGAACGACTACGACAGGATCTCTATCACGACATCAATACTCGATGCCGGGAGCGCGAGGAAGATGAACGCTGCCGACTGCAAGACGAGCATGAACGCTTTGGCCTCCACCATGAGCGGTTCCATCACTGCAATCAGAGTCGGAGCCCTCATCCACGAACTACAACAAGTCGACTTGCCGTCTGGCTTCAAGCCAACTACAATAGAGAAGTACGATGGGAAGACCAATCCAGAGTCTTGGCTCACAGTTTACACCTTGGTAATCCGTGCGGCCAGAGGTGATCACAAGGTTATGGCTAACTACCTGCCAATCGCCTTGGCTGATTCGGCAAGGACATGGCTGACAGGGCTTCCCAGGCGGTCAATTGGCTCCTGGGGAGAACTCCGTGAGCGCTTCATCGCAAATTTTCAAGCAACATACGAGAGGCCGTCTTCCGAGTATGATCTATATCAGTGCCACCAGAGAAAGAACAAGTCCCTCCGCGATTTCATCAAGCGTTTTTCCAAGAAGAGGAACTTAATTCCCAAGATCAAAGACGAGGTCATCATCGCCGCCTTCCGCAAGGGAGTCAGAGACGCGCCGTTCATCACCAAGTTCACTCGAAAGCCACCCAACTCCGTCAAAGCTCTGTTCGAAATGGCCAATAAATATGCTGATTCAGCTGACACAGTGGTAGAGGCACTTGACGACAAGCCCCGACAGAAGGAGCGATAGGAGACGAATGACGCGGCCCTATCAAAGCCTGGAAGCCGCAAGTGGAAATCTGGGGACTTCATTGCAGTAGTCGATCGCAACCGTCCTTAACCTCCTAGAATCGAAGATTATCAGAATGACAAGTGACATGCTCGGGGGCTCAAAAGCTCAAATGCAAGGATGACATCCCCACTCCTAACTCGTGTAATACTGAACAGCTAAGTCATTTTCTGATAAATATTTTCTCCTTTATATGATATTCTTATCTAAATGAGCCAGGAGGCAACTCACTTCCCCATGGTTTGACTCGGATATGGCTTAGCGCCAGTCGGGATCGGATCTAGGGGGATGAAATCGTCAATTCCTCACTCGGCTTCGCCAATGCCGCAACCGCTTATACCTAATAGGTGTATATACTGTGCATTTTCTATTTTTGCTCTTAATGATTGCAAAAGTACTTGAATAGTATAAATTCCGATCCGTGAAGTTTTGCTCCATGAAAGGTGAACTCAAGTCACCCAAAATACATCTGGGAAAGAGCCATGAGCCGACTCTTGACGCTTGGGGGCTATAACTAATCGGGCAGAGTGTTTAAACGTAAGGAGTCCACTACTCAGGGAAATTAATATCAATAAGAGGAGGAACACATATTTACATCTATTGTAAAATACATAAATGTTCTTCGAGTGATTGTTTTCTTCATCAGATGCTACTCATCCGATATGTTTATAATGCAGGGCCAGTTCTGGATATGCGTAATAGGAACTCATGGCTACGAGCCTATCTCCTACGCACAGGGGTTAGACCAGTCTGCTATGACACACTTGGAATGCGACGCTTCAAGAATCACTCGGAATACTCCATGAGGGCTACTGACCGAGTACTTGTGCCAGTCGGGACACGGATGTCACCTTTATCTTGGTACGCCCCATGGGGGCTAATAATCGACCTCTGGCACCAGTCGGGGCTCGGGTACCACATTGCTGGGTAGGGTACGCCCCATGAGGGTCGCTAGCCGAATCCTATGCTAATGCTAGGTTCGGGTACCTTATTTGGCCACAACTCAATTGGGTAGGCTACGCTCCATGAGGGTCGCCAGCTGAATCCTATGCTAATGCGAGGTTCGGGTACCTTATTTAGCTACAATTTTGCTAGGTTGGGTATGCCCCAAAGAGGGTCGCCAGCCGAATCCTGCGCTAGCATAGTGTTCGGGTACCTATTTGGCCAAAATAAGGAAAGAAACCACTATAGGAGCTCTCAGTCAAGAAGAAGCCTGAACCCGTACAAACGGAGGTTGCACCAAACCCGGAACCTACGGAGGTGCTTATCATTATTTAAGACTGAAAGACCCCAATCATTCGATTCCTACTGGAATACGAACTTCCTAAAGATCGCAACGAAGCTGAGTAAGTCAAGCGACGGAGCAAAAAAGCTTTATCATAGTCGGAGAAGACCTATATCGTCAACGCGCATCCGGAGTTCTCATGCACTACGTCACACCTGAGGAGGGCAAGCAGATCTTGCAATCTATCCACTCGGGCATCTATGGCAACTATGCTGCATCCAGAAATAAGTCGGAAAGGCTTGCAGACAAGAATTCCTCTGGTCGATTGCGGTTACCGACGTTGAAGCACTCGTCCTGTCATGAAAAGGATATCGATTTTTCATTCGGCAAACTCACCTACCGGCATAGGAGTTGCAGACTATCATATGGGCAACGCATACTGAGTATAATCTATAGATTTGGAGTCCTCAATCGCATCATTATGGGCAACACACTCAGTTCATGGGCAGCATATTCAAAGATTTATGCGATGATTTTGGTATCAAAATCTACTACGCTTCGGTGGCATACCCCTAAAGCAATGGGCAGGTTGAGCAATGACCAAAATCTCTGGATTTTATACGGCTGCGTTGGGTAGGTCGATTTGGGCTGCCTTATTCAGTAGTAGGCTAAAGATATGAGTTCTTAAATAGTATGCCCTATTCGGTCGCCCACTAGTCGCGTTAAAATCGTGATGTAGGTGCTATTTTACAAGAACCGATTAAATAATCAGATATATTTCATGTTAAGCCTTTGGCCAGGTGTATATATTCGGGTATCTTGATTATTTTAAGGTATTGATTATACATCCTTATAAGGATCAATAGCTAGTCTCCATTAAAATTGGAATGCAGGTATCTCTTAAGTACGCCTTATCACACATTGGATTTACTCCATAGTGATACTCGGCTTACATGCTTAGCCAAGTTTACTTGAGCAAAATTTCCAGCTGATATATAGCTGAAGAGTTCAATTTATGAGAAACATATCACCTGGGAAAGACTTAAAGGTTAAAGATCTTTGACTTTATATTTAATTATTTTCCAATTAAGCACAAAGTCGGGGGCTACACCTAATAGGTGCACGTATTCAGCACATACTATTCATCTATGAAGCCCTTCATAGCCTCATTGCCAGCTGACATGAAGCAGGACTCGGGAGAAGAAGCACTCGGACAATGAGTACTCGGGAGCAAAGCACTCGGAAATCTCTTTGCCGTGGAGGATGAGCACTCAGCATCAGCAGTGACTCAACTATGAAGGTCTCAGGGGCTATTGTGGAGGCCATGGGCCCGGGGTACCTCAAGGAGGGCAATACGGCCACTCGGACAGAGGGTAAGCCGGTCCCTACAATTGGAGATAGAGTAGGACTCGGCTTCATATTACCTTGCATGACAAGGAAAGTGATATAGTCCTAGCCGGATACTCTATGTACTGATAAGGAAAGCCTTTGGTTGTATCCGACTGGGTTTCCTACCCTGTAATCCTCATCCCTCTAGTAAATATATGGAGGGATAGGGAGCCTCCTGGGGCATATGACAATCTCACCAGAGAATACCGCGAAAGCAATACACCACAACCGGAAATAGGGTATTACCTCACCCCGAGGGCCTGAACCAGTATAAATCATCTTATCTTTCGAAATCCATCGAGTTTCGATCTCACAAGTAGCCCCATATTATTATTGCCGATACAAAACATCAATACTCTAGTTTTGTGGTTATTTAAAGGCAGACTATACGAAAATTTATTTCTAAGAAATGAACATTTTGGCCACGCTAGCCTGCCTGGCGTGGCCAAACTGAACTGCCATGCCACATGCACTGGCACAGAACCAATGCCACTCTAACGGACCGCTACCCAGCCAACCCGGCTATATTCGACGTGGCGGGCTTGCCACGCCAGTCGGTCAGCGCCAACCCGACTGGCGTGGCAGGCCTTAATATCGCAATTGCTACCGTTGCCCCCATCTTCTTCCTCCTTCCTGCTTCTCTCTCTCCTAGGCACGAACCGGCAACCTCACACTGCATTTTCTCCTCAAATCCTCAATGAAATCGACTGATTTGAATCCCGATTTGAAGTACATTTGATTTGTACTTCATCCTGTAAGGTATCTCCACTAATTTCTAAAGTTTTTCGATAGATTTGCATCTTGTTTTGGTTGTGTCATGATAGAGATTGGTATTTGTAGAACCGTCAATGGTGGTGCAATGGAGTGGATTGGGTTAGATCAGAGTATACTATTAATTACTAATAGGTTGTCCTTATGGTTTTTACATTGCAAATATATTTTTTTTTGTGAAATTTGGTATTATAATGTACGTGACATATACGTTAGAGCATGCATGTGGTATATATAGTGATGTTGGATTCGGTAAGTAAAAGTGCATCTAACCCCCTAAGTAGGTTTTGGTGGATTAATGATAAAACGGTTAAGCGACTAATGAGTTTATCGAGAAATGTGCAGAAATTAGTCTCAGGTTGCTTGGTGTGGTGCATGGAGACCCTACAAAAACATGACGCAAAGTGGCGAAGCGACTCGGAGTTTATTTTAATTCTTTTGATATTTCTTTTGAGTCGTAGGAAAGACGTATTATCAAGAGGGGTTGCAAACAGTGTTCCAAGACCACTAAGTGCTTAAGATCCAAATAGCTAAGAGTATATCATTTTGGCACAGCACTTACACTTGGGTTGGGGTAGTTTTAGTGTCAGGGTCGGAGGTTCCTACCCCTAGGGTTGGAACCTCAGGGCCAAAATTTGTGAGTAGCAGCTAAGTGATGTATGCCAATGCTTATAAAGCCCAAACCTTGTTTCTAGCCGTTGGTTGGCCATTCCACTTCTATTCCATTGTCTCCTAGCTTCTTCTAAGATCCTTTGAGCTCTCCCAACTAGTTTTAGTGCTTTGTTTGTGATTCTTGTGAGGATGTAGTGGGGTTTTGAGTGAAATTTCTTGAGAGAAGGCTAGGAGGATCTTGTGCACTTGAGGATGGACGCGATCAACTGTTTGGGGCTTATTACTCTTGGAGAGAGACCTCCTAGATGGTTAGGCGTTGCTCGCAAGCTTCCTCAAGTTATGGATTGTCCCGGGAAAGTTTGTGAAGGTCAACCTCACCTACGAAGAAAAAGAGGTAAATTCGAGTGGATACCAAGTTTATCTTCATGATCGCTTGGTGATGCAAGGAGCCCATTGAGACCTGGCTCTCCGGAGCTCCTTAACGGAGACGTAGGATCTTTGTGATCCGAACTTTGGGAAAAATCTTTGTGTCTCCCTTGTGCTTGTCCGTTTATTGTGTCATTTTATCTCTTTTTTTGCTTGCATCTTTCCCTTGCATATTGTTTGCAACTAAAATTGCTCTTTGTCAATTTATCCCTTTTTAAAGTGTCTTGTTAGAGTCAGTATCACAGGGTCGGAACCTCCGGTGTTCTAGGTCAGAGCTTCTGACCAGCCGTCTTGGCCAGCCCGAGAGAGCCAGTTGGAGCTTCCTACCCCTGGGGTCGGAGGTTCCTATCAAAATTTTACTGCTGCTTTTCGAGAATTTTTCAGGAACGCCTATTCACCCTCCTCTAGGCGACATCAACAGGCTTTCAATTGGTATCAAAGCCTAAGCTACTAAGAAGCTTCACCACTTAGAGTTGATCTAAAGATGTCGATCGAAAAGGTGGTTGATTCTATGGAGGTTCAAGAATGCGGAGATGGCTCGACTAGCAAGTCGAGTATAAAGAAGGAAGCCTCTTTTGATCTTGATTAAACAAGTTTATTCCTTCTCCTCAGCAATTTGTCTCCGTGCCTTCTGGACGCGCTCCCCATTTTGACAGGACATTCTATAGCACGTGGAATCACAAGATGGAATTACATAATCTCCTTGTATCCAAGTGTATGGAAAATTGTGTAGACAGGTGTGATGGATGCTCCAGAGGAAGGAGAGAAACCTACACCGGCTAAAGAGGCTCTCATTCACCGCAACGCTCAAGCCGCAAGCGTCATCCTCAACTCTTTGAGCCTCGAGGAGCTCAATAAGGTAGACCAACTTGTGAAGGGCAAGGAGATTTGGGATACGCTTCAATTAGCGCATGAGGGATCCCCCAGCGTGCGAGAGTCGAAGATCGAGTTGCTTGAAGGGCAATTTGGGCAGTTCATGATGGAGGACGATGAGACATCACAAAAAATGTATGACCGCATGATGGTTATTGTCAAAAAGATCCGTGGTCTTGATAGTGAAGATATGACCGATCATATGGTCGTCAAGAGGCTTCTCCGCACGATCGCCGCAAGAAATCCCACTTTGGTGACCCTCATCCGGGGAATGAAGAATTTCAAGAGACTCACCTCAACTGATGTCCTATTGAGGATTATCTCACATGAGCTCCTAGAAGAGGAAGCCATGGAGGTCAAGTAACTCACCAAGAACGCCGTAATTGCCAAGAACAAGGAAGTAGCTTTGAAGGCCAAGAAGGAGCAAGCCTCAAGCGACTCCGAGAGTGAAGATGAAGACTTTGCTCTTGTGATAAGGAAGTTCAAGCACTTTCTTCGTCGAGGTGGCTTCGGTAAGGACAAGAAGGACGAGACAAAGGAAGGAGGCAATCCAAGAGGACATGCTATGAATGTAAGGAGTACAACCACTTCATCGCCGATTGCCCCAAGCTCAAGAACAAGGGTGCCAAATCCAAGGTGACCAAGAAGAAGATCGGATGTGCTCATATTAGAGAGGAGTGGTTCTCCAACGATGAGAACGACAAGGAAGAAGACAATGAAGGAGGGGTTGCCACAATTGCCATCAAGTCTTCGTCGGCGTTCGAGGAGCGTCTCTTTGATAACTTGAGCGACGATGACAACTATGAGCCCACTTGCCTCATGACACAAGGGCGAAAGGTAATCTCCCCATTTAAATCTCCTTAAATTGATGACGATTATGTTAGTGATGATGAAAGTAAGGATGATATGGATAAGATGCTCAAAGGCTTTAGCAAGTCGGCCATGTTGCAATTGGCAAAGCTTATGAAGGTATTGGAGGGAAAAGAAAAGTCCCTCAAAAGGCAAGAAGACTTGCTCATCCTTGAGAAGGAGAGAAACCTTGCCTTAGAGAAGAAATTGGCTAAGTAGAAGGAGAAGGTTGAGGAATTGACCAAAGAGCTCTCGTTGGTTAATAACTCAATCACTAACCTAAAGGGTGTGATGAAACACTCCAAGAGAACTTTATGAAATTGGATCAAAATTACAAGGCTCTTGAAGTGCAATTTAACGTACTTTGGAATAGCACCTCCACATCCAATGAGGCTACTAAGACCTCCATTGCCTCCATAAGCAATGGTTGTACTAAGTGCTATAATTATGATTTAGATGCCTATGCAACTAACCTTGAAACTATGGAGGCTCTCAAAAAGGAGAATGAATGATTGGGTACATTGGTGATGTTTGGATGTTTGAACTTATCAATACAAGAATGCCTCTCTACAAAATCATCATCAACCCACCACCAACAAGAACGGTTATGATCTTGGCTTTTTTCATCATGAAAGCAGGCCATCCAGAAGAACCATGGTGAATGGGAAGCAATGCCTGAAGCTCGTGAAAAAAGGGGATTCAATGCAAGCTGAGAAGGTAAAAACTCCCTCGGTCGGCCTAGGGTCGGAAGCTTCGATCATAAGGGCCGGAGGTTCCGACCGGGCGTCTTGGCCTAGCCGAGAAGGCCAGTCAGAGGTTCCGACTAGCCTACCTAGGCAGACAGAGAGGGCTGGTAGGAGGCTCCGACCAGAAAAACAGTACTATGACTCATATGAGATCACTAAGGATCACCGTGGTAAAGTGATTGCTTATTTCATTGGTGATTGCAATGAGGAGTACATGGCTTGTGTGTAGGTGCCCAAGTGCCCAAGGCGCTTGTGATTAATGCTCAAGGACCAAAACTTAGACAAGTTTGGGTATCTAAATCCCAAGCTTGATTCTTATTTAGGCATACTTCTCTGGCGGATTGAGTTGGGTTGTTGATAGCGGGTGCACCAACCACATGACGGGAGAGAAGAGTATGTTTACAACTCTTGACAAGAATGGGGGAGATCACGACAACAATGTCTTTAAGGATGATGATAAAGGCAAGGTAATGGGTCTAGGTAAGATTGCCATCTCAAACAATCTATCTCTCTCTAATGTCTTTCTTGTCAAGTCTTTAAGCTACAATTTAATATCGGTGTCTCAATTGTGCAAATTGGGCTATAATTGGTTTACCAACGAGAATGTTATAGTCTTTAGAAGAGATAATAATTCCATCACATTCAAGGGAGTTGAAGGGAAATCTTTATCTAGTGAATTTTGACATAGATAAAGTGAACCCGGAAGCTTGCTTGATTGCAAAGTTCTTCATGGGGTGGCTTTGGCACCGAAAGCTAGCCCATGCGGGGATGAGGAACTTATCGAATCTTCTAAAGGGGGAACATATCCTCGGACTATTTAATGTCACTTTTGAGAAAGACCGTGTGTGTAGTGCTTGTCAAGCCGGAAAGCAAGTTGAGAATCCATACCCCGTGAAGAACATAATGACCATTTCGAGGCCATTGGAACTATTTCACATGGATCTCTTCGGTTCTTTGGCCTACCTAAGCATCAGAGGTAACAAATATGGGCTTGTGATTGTCGATGACTTTTCTTGGTTCACTTAGGTGTTCTTTTTGCAAGATAAAAGTAAAACCCAAAGAATATTCAAGAAATTCACAAGACGAGGCCAAAACGAGTTTAAGCTTAAGATCAAGAACGTTAGAAGTGACAAAGGAGGAGAGTTCAAAATACTCAAGTAGAGGAATGCCTCGATGAAGCATGAGTTCTCCGCTCCATATGATCCACCTCAAAATGGAGTTGTGGAGAGGAAGAACCGGTCTTTTGTCGAGATGGTAAGGACTATGCTAGATGAATACAAGACTTCGGACATCTTTTGGGCAGAGGCAGTGAACACTGCATGCCACGCACTTAACCGCCTCTTCCTCCACAAGCTTCTCAAAAAGACGGCATAGGAACTCTCACCGGTAACAAACCTAATGTCTCCTACTTTCGTGTCTTTGGTTGCAAATGCTTCATTTTAAGTAAGAGACCTCGCTCATCCAAGTTTGCTCCAAAAGTGGATGAGAGATTCTTACTCAGTTATAAGTCAAATGCTCATGCCTACCGTGTGAAACCACGAGAGACGTGACATTTGATGAAGCTAACGGCTCCCAAATAGAGCAAGTTAAGGTTGAGATCCTAGGTGATGGAGTCAGAGGACATGACATCAATAAAAAGGCAATTGGAGAGGTGAGGCCACTAGAAGAGGTGGAGGAGCAAAGAGACACCGAGTAAGCTCCCTCAACTCAAGTAACGACTCTGAGTAGAAGAGTTGATCAAGAGGATGATCTAGCACGAGTGGATGTGATCGATGCCGAGGGCACTAGTGGGCCAAGAGACACCGTGCGAGCTCAAGTCCTCCTGGTGCACCATCCAAGGATTCACCATACCGTGCAAAGAGGTCATCTCGTCGACAATATTCTTGGTGATATCTAAAGAGGGGTAACTACTCGCTCCCAGGTTGCTAATTTATGTGAAAATTACTTTTTTGTCTTGTCTTTGGAGCCAACTAGGGTGGAGGAAGCACTTAATGATCCCAGATTGGGTGATGGCCATGCAAGAGAAATTGAACAATTTCACTCACAATCAAGTGTGGTCATTGGTAGAAAGACCCAAACAAAACATCATCGGGCACCCAAGTGGGTCTTCCGCAACAAGCAAGATGAGAATAGAGTAGTCACTCGCAACAAAGCACGGTTAGTGGCTCAATGTTCACCCTAAGTCGAGGGTCTCGATTTAGTGAAACCTTTGCGCCAGTTGCTCGTCTTAAGTCCATTTGAATCCTATTAACTTAGGCCGCTAACCATGACTTCAAGCTTTATCAAATAGACGTCAAGAGTACTTTTCTCAATGCACCAATCACGGAGTTGGTGCATGTTAAGCAACCGCCCAGGTTTAAAGATTCCAAATATCCAAATCACGTCTACTAGCTTCGCGAGGCGCTCTATGGGCTCAAACAAGCCCCTAGAGCTTGGTATAAATGCCTTCATGGCTTTCTTCTCAAAAATGGCTTTGAAATAGGCAAAGCCGACATTACTCTCTTCACTAAGAAATTCAAGAATGATCTATTTGTGTGACAAATTTATGTCGATGACATAATATTTGGTTCTACTAATCCATCTTTTAGTGAAGAGTTTAGCAAGATTATGACTGGGAGGTTCGAAATATCGATGATGGGGAGCTCACTTTCTTTCTCGGGCTTCAAGTCAAGCAACAAAAGGATGAAAACTTTATCTCGCAAATGAAGTATCTCAAGGATATCCTCAAGAAGTTCGAGATGGAGCGAGCCAAGCCCATTAAGACTCCAATGCCAACAAATGGGCATCTCGACCTTGACGACAACGGCAAACCGGTGAATCAAAAGGTATATCACTCTATGATTGGATCTCTTCTTTACCTTTGTGCATCTAGACCGGATATTATGCTTAGTGTGTGTGTCGATGTTTTACACCGGCAATAAAAATATGGGGCTACTCGTGAGACCTTAACTTGATGGATTGCAAAGGAACACGAAACAATTTATACTGGTTCAGGCCCTTGAGATGAGGTAACACCCTACGTCCAGTTGTTTTGTATTGCCTTTGAGGTTTCTCTGGTGAGATTGTATCTATGCCCCAGGGGGCTCCCTACCCCTTCTTATATACTAGAGGGATAAGGGTTACAGGGTAGGAAACTCAGTCGGATACGGCCAAGGGCTTTTTTTATTAGTACAATAGAAAGTCCGGCTAGGATTATATCCTTTCCTTGTCATGCAAGGTAATATAAAGCGAGTCCTACTCTATCTCCAATTGTAGGGACCGGCCTACCCTCTGTCCGAGTGGCCGTAATTGCCTTCCTTAAGGTACCCGGGGCTCATGGCCTCCATAGTAGCCCCTGAGACCTTCATAGTTGAGTCACAACTGATGCCGAGTGCTCATCCTCCATGGTGAAGAGATTTTCGAGTGCTTTGCTCCCGAGTACTCATTGTCCGAGTGCTTCTTCTTCCGAGTCCTGCTTCATGTTAGCTGGCAATGAGGCTATGAAGGGCTTCATGGAAGAATATAAATAGTGTGTACCAAATAGGCGTACCTATTAGGTGTAGCCCCTGACTTTGTGCTTAATTGTAAAACAATTAAACATAAAGTCAAAGATCTTTAATCTTTTAGCCTTTCCTGAGTAGTATACTATCCAGAAATTAGACTCTCCAGCATCATGTGAGCTGGAAGTATTTTTGCTTAAGGCAATTTTGGCTAAGTATGTAAGCCGAGTATCACTATGGAGTAAATCCAATGTGTGATGAGGTATACTTGAGAGATACCTGCATCCTCAATTTTAATGGAGCCCAGCTATTGAACCTTTTAAGGATATATCCTCAATACTTTAAAATAATCAAGATACCTGAATGTATACACCCGGCTATAGGCTTAGAATGAAGTGTATCTGATTATTTAATTCGTTCTTGTAAAATAGCACCTGCATCGTGATTTTAACGTGACCAGTAGGTGACCCAATGGGGCATGCTATTTAAGAACTCATATCTTTGGCCTACTGCCGAATTAGTCGGCCCAAACCGACATACCCAGCGCAGCCCACAAAATTGGCATCCCTCGCATGTCTGAACAATATCATTGGCGTCAGTAACCGTAGTCGGCTAGAGGAACCCTAGTCTGCAAGCCTTTCCGACTTACGTTCTAGATGTAGCATGGTTGCCACAGATGCCTGAGTGGATAGATTGCAGGATCTGCTTGCCCTCCTTAGGTGTGCGCAGTGCATGAGAACTCCGGATGCACATTGACAATATTGGTCTTCTCTGACTATGATAAAGCTTTTGCTCCATTGCTTGACTTACTCAGCTTCATTGCAATCTTTAGGAAGTTCATCTTCCGGTAGAAATAAAATGATTGGGGTCTTCCAGTCTTGAAAAAAAATGAGCACCTCCGTAGGTTCCGGGTTTGGTGCTACCTCCGACAGAAAGCTCCAATAGTGACTTGTTTTCTTGTTTTGGTCAAATAGGTACCTGAACGCTGTGCTAGTGCAGGATTCTGCTGGCGACCCTCTTGGGGCATATCCAACCTGGCCAAATTGTAACCGAAAAAGGTACCTAAACCTCGCATTAGCATAGGATTCAGCTGGCGACCCTTATGGCGCGTACCCTACCCAATAGAGTTGTGGCCAAATAAGGTACTCAAACCTAGTATTAGCATAGGATTCGGCTGGCGACCCTCATGGGGCGTACCTTACCCAGCGAGTGGTACTCGAGCCCCGACTAGTGCCGGAGGTCCGTTATTAGCCCCCATGGGGAGTACCAAGGTCGAGGCGACATCCATGTCCCGATTGGCACAAGTACTCGGTCAGTAACCCTCATGGAGCATTCCGAGTGATTCTTAAAGTGTCGCACTCCAAGTGTATCATGGTAGACTGTTCCAGCCCCCGAGCGTAGATCGGCTCGTAGCCATGAATTCCTGTTACGCGTATCTAGAACTGGATCCTGCATTTTAAACATATCGGATGAGTAGCATCTGATGAAGAGAACAATCACCCGAAGAAAATTGATCTATTTTACAATAGATGTAAATATGTATTCCTCCTCTTATTGATATTAATTTCCCTGAGTAGTTAACCCGTTATATTTAAACACTCTGCCCGACTAGTCATAGCCCCCTAGCATCGGGAGTCAGCTCAAGGCTCTTTCCTAGACACGCGTTTTGGGTGACTTGAGTTCGTCTTTCATGGAGCAAAGCTTCACGGATCGGAATTTATGCTACTCGAGTACTTTTGCAATCATTAAAAGCAAAACAGACAATGCGCAGTATGTACACCTATTAGGTGTTGGCGGCTACGGCATTGGCGAGGCTGAGTGAGGATTGATGATCTCATCCCCCTAGTTCCAATCTCGACTGGCACTAAGCCGTATCCGAGTCAAACCATAGGGAAGTGAGTTGCCTCCTGGCCCATTTAGATGAGAATATTATAAAAAGGAAAAAATATTTATCGGAAAGCGACTTAGCTATTCGGTATTGCGCGAGTTGGGAGTGAGGATGCCATCTTTGCATTTGAGATTTTGAGCCCCCGAGCGTGTCAATTATCGTTCTGATAATCTTCAGTTCTAGGAGGTCGAAGATAGTTGCAACCGACTACCACAATGAAGTCGTCCGACTTGAGTTTGCGGTTCCCAACCTTAGTCAGGGCCGCGTCATTGGTGTCCTTCTGCTCCTCTATCGAGTGCCTTTTTGCATCGAGGGCCTTAGCAATAGCATCGGCCGAGTCGGCGTATTTGTTCGCCATGTCGAATAGAGCTTTGACAGAACTTGGAGGCTTCTGAGTGAACTTAGCGATGAACGAGGTATCCCTGACTCCTTTCGAAAGGCGGCGATGACGACCTCATCCTTGATCTTCGGGATTGAATTCCTCTTCTTTGAAAACCTCTTGATGAAATCATGAAGAGACTCATTCTTCCTTTGATGGTACTGATACAGGTCGTATTTGAAAGATGACCTCTCATACATTCCTTGGAAATTGGCGATGAAGCATTCCCGGAGTTCTCCCCAGGAGCCGATTGACCATCTTAGGAAGTCCAGTTAGCTATGTCCCGCCAAGTCGGCTAGAGCAACTGGGAGGTAGTTAGCCATGGCCTTGTGATCTCCTCCAGCTGCTCGGATAGCCAGAGTGTAAACTGTGAGCCAGGACTTGGGGTTGGTCTTCCCATTATATTTTTGAATTCCAGTCAGCTTGAAGCCTAACGGCCAGTCGACTTGTTGCAGCTCTTGGGTGAAGGCCAGTACACTTTCATCTGTGTGAGGACTCCAACTCCGACTACGATGGTGAAACCGCTCATGGTGGAGGCCAAAGTGCTCAATCTTGTCCACTAGTCGGCGACGTTCATTTTCCTCACGTTCGCGGCATCGTGCGTTGATGTCTTGCCGAAGATCCCGTTGTAGTCGGCCTCGGACATCCTGATTACCATTCCGACGGTCTCTTGATGTCAGCGCCGCTGGTTGTTATTGTGGTTGCCGAGTGACGTGTGGTGTGACTCTGTGTGTGGCTGACTGGAGCCGACCGCTCGACGTCGTGTTGAGGCAAATGAGACCGCTGTTGGAGAAGTCGACCTGTTGGTCGGTATGAGAGTGTCACCCGATTGTTGACGTTGCTGGCATGCAGCAGCGGTGATCATGGCTTTTATCCTTGCTATCGTTAGGGTGGCCTAGTGATCAGGCCCAAACTGCAGTGTATCCAGTAGAGTTGCAGCGGCCACAACATTTTGTTGAGGAGTTACGAAAATGTTGTGGTCGCCGACTAGGATTTGGAGGATTTGTTGTTGAGCAGTCCGCCCAGCTTTGCACAAATCGTCATTGCGGGCATCACGCTCGGCCTACAGGCATCTTGCGTCTTCCTCCTGTTGATCACGCATTCGGCGGGCCTCATCTTCTTGCTAATCGCGTAGTCGGCGTGCCTCCTGAGTGGGAGTGGAACCCTTGGACGCCATGAAGATTTCGCGTGGTGGAGAGTAGCTTGCTGAACTGCTATTTGACTTAGAGTCAGATTCAGAGTAGTTGATGGGGGTGATTACAACTCCAACCTCCCTAGATCCGATCTCTAGCGGCTCTGGGCCGTATCCGAGTCAAACTCCAGGGGACTAGGTTTGCCACATTGGATGTTGATTGAAGATATTCGCGGCGTCGCTAAGTCTGAACGGGAGATTGATGATCTCCTCCTTTCTTAGCCTGATCTCAGCCAGCTCGAGGCCGAGTCCGAGTCGAACACCGAAAGAAAGAGTTGTCCCAAGACCCTGAGCATGTTGAAGATTGCCACAGCATGTCGACGAGGATCGCTGCAGCGTTAGGTGGGCCAACCGGCGCGGAGTCGGCTTGGTTCCTGCCCGATCAAATCGGATCTAAGTCGGACGGGGTGAGGTTGCCGAATTTGTCGGCGACGAAGTCGAGGCTCTCAAAGGTGATTGTTTGCCCGGGAAGAAGTTGATGTCGTTGACTCCGGTAATTGGATCCATCAGGCTTGTTGAAGATGACCTCGATGAAGCCCCTATGTGGCACACCAACTGTCGATGTTTTATACCGGCAATAAGAATATGGGGCTACTCGTGAGACCTAAACTTGATGGATTGCAAAGGAACACGAAACAATTTTTCTTGTATCAGCACACCACCAATTCCAATTCCGCTAGCATCACACTCAAGTTCAAAAGTCTTACCAAAGTCAGGAAGTTGGAGTAATGGTGCAATTTGTGTGAGCTTTTCTTTGAGAAGGTTGAAGGCTTTTTGTTGCGCTTCTCCCCACTTAAATGGAACACCTTTCTTTGTCAATTCGTTAAGTGGGGCAGTGATGGTGCTGAAATCCTTCATGAAGCGGCGATAGAATCCCGCAAGCCCTTGAAAGCTCCGCACTTGTGTTTCTGTTTGTGGTGTTGGCCAACTTTTTATAGCTTCAATCTTGGCTTCATCTACTTCAATTCCCTGCGGAGTAACAACATAGCCAAGAAAACAAACTCGATCGGTGCAAAAGTTGTACTTTTCGAGATTACCAAACAAACGTGCATCTCTCAAAGCAATGAAAATAGCACGTAAGTGTTGCTGATTTGGGTGCTTCGGAAACTCGTGATGCCGAATTTGACGTAGTAGGACACTGCTTGCTGTTGGAGGGAAGTGGTGGTTGCGCCACAGTGGATTGGTCAACAGGCTTGCGCGGCGCCATGAGTTGTATGACCTGTAGAAGAGTTAGATCGCGTTCTCGCTTGGCGTCCCAGCAATTCATGTTCAGCTTTGCAAGCAAGTTGAAACAATCTAGTAATGGAGTTGTAATCCTTGTAATCAAGGATGTCCTGAATGTCACGATTCAACCCTCCCAAAACCTAGCCATTCATGCTTCCTCATCCTCTTCTAACCCACAACGCAACATACCAATTTGTAATTCCTGATAGTATTTTCCACAGATTTTGCACCCTGTCGTAAGCGTTGCAGTTTATTTAACAAATCGCGAGCATAGTATGAGGGAACAAATCGATGGCGCATAATCAATTTAAAGCCTCCCAAGTGTTAGGTATATTATTGGGATGATGACGGCAATGTTCTTTCCACCAAATAGAAGCAAAGTCGGTAAATTCACTAGTAGCAGCTCTAACTCGTCTATTCTCAGGAAATCATGGCAAGCAAATTTTTGATCAACAGCTAATTCCCAATCAAGATAACCATCAGGATCATATTTACCATTGAAAGGGGGCATAGTGAATTTAACCTTAGCAAAAGCATCATCGCAGTCACGTACCTCACGTCGTGGGGGTTCTCTTCGCATATGTTGTCGGTTAAAACGCAACTGTCGATGATCTCGATCATTGTTGTGGTTAGTCTTGCCTTCGGCCTCGGAATCACCCACGTAGTCGAATTCATCTTGCTCCTCTACCATCACAGCAGGGGGAACAGTAGCTGAAGCTTGGGCAATCTCCTCAAGACGTGCCCATAATACCTGCCAAAGAAGTGTTAGTGATACCTTGTGCTCTCTCCATTGCAGCGAGCGCTGTGTTTGTCTCAATCTGAGCCCCCTCGAGCTGAGCAAGTCGCTCATTGGTGACTCTGACATCCTCCTCAAGGCCCTCCGTACGACGATTCATTTCGCGCGTGAAATGTTGTATGATTCCCCTCATACGAGGACTATGAGGTGCATCCTAATCTCCAGATCCTGCCATTGTTAGCAAAAACACAAGAATATGTCCCTAACGAGTACTAGGGTATGGGGGTTCAAAAGCCGCTCACACTCAAACCTTTGTCAAATTCTTACCAATTCTTACCAAGCACACAGGGGTGATCGGCAACCAGCAACGACAATATATCTGCGAAGATTGGATGGAGCGATTGCCAGGTGCAGCTCAGTCTGTACGATGTAGAAAGGTGTAGCTAGGAAAGTTCAAGTATGGTAGCAAGGAGTAGCAATAATCAAATTAGAAAATGCAAGCTGAAAAATCGTTCAACGCCGGTTAATGCTGGTCCTAGGCTAGACCATACTAGAGACGCGAGCCTAGAACACAAGCAGGTACACCACGTAGGAGTAAACTAGATGACGTTGTACACTGAGTTCAGGGGCTCGAAAAAGGATGCCGTCTGCACGGGGAACCTTAGGATCACATGTAAAAGCTTCCTGTCAAATTTGAGCAATTTCTGAGAAACTTGATTTTTCCTCTGTTTGCGGGCCCGTTTTGAGGGCCTAAACGACGTTTTTTGGGGTCGAAGCTGCCGCGTGTGTGCCTAAAAGCTCACGCAGATCTAAAAACCCCAGATTGCTCTAACTTCCCGTTCCCTTTCCAACGGGTCAAGAAACGCCTCAATCGGAGGTCGTATGCAAAAGTTACACTTTTTTCTCTTTTTTTTCTTTTTTTTTCACACACACACATGACGCTTTCCTGGATGTAGACGAAAAATCAACTAACTCCTACGGTGAGACCAAAAACGTGACCAGAACTCGACTCTACAGGACTAGATGCTAAGACCAGCACAAGACACGACGATGCAACCGAGAGTTCAGCAAAGCAATGTACTGAAAGGAAAAATTGCGAGGCTCAAACTGGTTCAGCTAGATTGATCTACTACTATTTTTTTTGGATTTTGTGTACTCTAGGTAAGGAAAAACAATCTAATCTATGGAAAACTGAAATTCTCACCGAGCAACCTTGAGCTTTAATACCACTTGATGGGGAGAGGGTACCCGATCTTTCGATGAGATTGATAACTATCGATTTGGGGGTGGAAATGACCCTGGCAATCCGACTACAAACGCACGACGTCGCTTGCGCCTTAGCAATCGCTGAACCAACTTCAAGATGTTATTGATCCTGCTGGCGGCACGATCAACCTGAACACGAGGTTTAATCCCTGCGAGCAATCGAAGAACTAGCAAGAATAAGACGTAGGCAATCTGATATTGCGAATATGAATGAAGCATAAATTATATGGCAAATCACTAAATTGGGATCCCAAAGCTGTCTTGACAGGTGGTTGTCCGACACAACTGAAGAACAGAAGTTTGCACGATGGCTAAACCTAAACTCAACGAAATCCCAGTCGTAACAAGGGAGACGGTGGCTCTTAAATAGGGATACGACTAGGGAGGGACGTCCCACGCACACGCCTAGGGTTACAAGGCCCATGGGCCCAAGTGGGGATGGCGCAGCACCCGTTTGACTCGGACTCAGGAACTAATGTGGATTGTTTTGATGATTGCGGCCGGCTCAGATGGAATTTGAAGATGAGGTTGGATCCGTTGGAAAGTAGACTTCATAAGCTTTTCATGAAGTACAAGAACACCCCAAACGG
Organism: Oryza meyeriana var. granulata; assembly: GCA_003991445.1. Classification (NCBI taxonomy): domain Eukaryota; kingdom Viridiplantae; phylum Streptophyta; class Magnoliopsida; order Poales; family Poaceae; genus Oryza; species Oryza meyeriana. The sequence goes on from RYFJ01001008.1 coordinate 50,922, forward strand.
AGTCCGTATGAGGAAGTTATGCCCGTTTGAACTTGGTACCATCGCAGCAGTCCGAATCTGATTCCAGAACGAGTCCATCTCGAATTCTTGCTTGACTTGGTCCCTTTCCTTCATCCTTTCCCAGATTCCTAATCAAAATTAAATCATTTGCATTAGGTAGCAGACTATTCTCAATAATATATAAACCTAGGAAGTTGACGAGCATGAGCTTGAGTAAGTGGTCTTTGTGGTGAAGGAGTTGTATCCATGGAAGGGATGTCCGCATCATAGTGAGTCAGAGAAAAACTGTACACATGAAAAGTATAAAACTCAGGTATAGAAAGGACGTAGCTGTTCTATATTCCATGAGTTGCTAATGAGGGCACCGTCTTTGGTTTTCAGTCGGTAGGCGCCTGGCCAAGTGACCTCCAAGATAATGAACGACCCTTTCCAAATGATTGGGGATGGTTTGTGCCTGTCTTTGGTTGTTTGTATTTTTCTCAAGACGAGATCCCCGACCAAAAAAGTGCGGCCACGGACATTGCGATTGTGGTAGCGACGCAAGCCTTGAAGATACCTTACCGACTGGATTGTTGCGATATCCCTCGCTTCTTCCAACTGATCTAATTCGACCAATCGGGCATTGTTTGAAATGTCTTCTGAGTAAGCCCGGACACGCAGAGAGCCGAACTCTAACTTGGTAGGTAGCACAGCTTTAGCACCGTAGACCAGAAAGAAAGGAGATTGCCCTGTTGCCCGACTAACCGTGGTTCTGAGAGACCAGAGAATAGATGGGAGTTCTTGTACCCACCGGCCCGTGTATGGTTGTAGTCGGTCAAATATCCTGGCCTTGATACCTTGTAAGACCATACCATTGGCGCGTTCGACCTGCCCATTGCTCTGCGGGTGTGCCACAGATGTATAACAGATCTTGATGCCGAAGTCATCACAGAAATCTTGAAATACGCCGCCCGTGAACTGAGTACCATTGTCTATGATGATGCGGTTAGGGACCATGAATCGGTATAATATACTCATGATGAAGTCCTTTGCTCGTGCCGCTGTTATGGTTGCAATGGGTTTGGCCTCCATCCACTTGGTGAATTTATCCACTGCGACGAACAAGTATGTGAACCCTCCTGGCGCTTTCTTGAAAGGCTTGACCATGTTAAGCCCCCATACTGCAAAGGGCCTAGAGATTGGGATTGTTTGTAGTCTTGGGCTAGGAGATTGGTTTTTCTTGCCTAGAACTGGCAACCCTTGCACTTGCGAATAATGTCTTTGGCATCTGTTACTGCTGTTGGCTAGAAAAATCCCTGTCGGTAAGCCTTTCCAACTAACATCCTGGATGCGGCATGGTTGCCATATATACCCAAGTGGATCGAGTGCAGAATCTGCTTGCCCTCCTCGCTGGTGACACAGCGCATAAGGACACTGGATGCACTTCTTCGGTACAGGTCTTCTCCGACGACTAGGAAACTCTTGCTTTGACGTTTGATTTGTTCGGCTTGGCTGTGATCTTCTAGGAGTTCATCGTCCAAGAGGAATTTAAGAACAGGAGTCCACCAGTCTTGACATATGTTCAGTACTTCGTCTGTTGCCGGGGTAGGTTCGCATTCTGACTACTCTGGCACTGGTTTCTTCTTGACTGATGGCACCATAAGTTGCTCGACAAAGATTCCTGTCGGGACTGCCTCTCGCTTGGATCCCATGTTTGCCAATTCATCTGCAGCGTCATTGTATTGTCGAAGGACATGTGTTATCTCCAGCCCATCGAACTTGTTCTCCAGCTTGCGGACTTCCTGACAGTATGCTGCCATGGTATCGTCGAGACATGTCCGGTCTTTCATAACTTGGTTTACCACGAGTTGAGAGTCTTCGCGCACAACCAGTCGACGAATACCGAGTGATATAGCGATGCGGAGCTCGTGGATGAGTGCCTCGTACTCGGCGACGTTGTGGGAAGCTAGGAAGTGGATTTGTAGAAGTACTTGAGTTTTTCGCCGGTGGGGGATGTTAGTATGACGCCAGCCCCGGCGCCGCCGATCCATAGAGAACCGTCGAAGTACATTATCCAATACTCTAGCTTCGCTGTTGATGTAGGCATTTGAACTTCTGTCCACTTGGCCATGAAGTCAGCTAGAGCTTGTGATTTGATTGCTGTCCGTGGTTGAAATGTGATATCGAACGCCATCAACTCGAGCGCCCATTTAGCGATTCGGCCAGTGGCCTCGCGGTTATGCAGGACGTCCCCGAGTGGGTACGATGTGACCACTGTGACTTGATGTGCTTGGAAATAGTGCACCAACTTCCAGATAGTGATGAGTAGGCCATATAGCAGCTTCTGGACCTGCGGATATCTTGTCTTTGAGTCGGCAAGGACCTCGCTAACAAAGTAGACTGGCCGTTGAACTTTTTGGATGTGACCCTGTTCGGATCGCTCGACCACCAAGACTGTGCTGACTACCTGAGTAGTTGCTGCCAGATATAGCATTAGCGGTTCCTGGGGCATGGGTGACGCCAACACGGGAGGTGATGTGAGAAATTGCTTAAAGTCTTCGAAGGCTTGCTGGGCTTCAGGAGTCCACTGGAAATTGTCCGCTTTCTTTAGTAGCTTGAAATAGAGCATGCCCCGTTCGCCCAGTCGGGAAATAAACCGGCTGAGTGCCGCCATGCAGCCTGTCAGCTTCTGGACGTCCTTCTGGTTAGTCAAGGGTGCCATATTCATGATTGCGTTGACTTTCTCTGGGTTGGCCTCGATGCCACGATGCGAGACGATGAAGCCGAGTAATTTGCCGACGACGAAGTCAAGGCTTCCGAAAGTTATTTGTGTCCCCGGGGAAGAATTTGTCACCGTCGACTCCGCTTGTTGGATCCATCAAGATTGTTGATGTTGATTTCGCCGACGTCCCCTACCTGGCGTGCCAACTGTTGATGTTTTACACCGGCAATATGAATATGGGGCTACTCGGCGGATGGAAACTCGGTGGATTGCAAAGGAACACAGAAGATTTATACTGGTTCAGGCCCTTGATGTGAGGTAATACCTTACGTCCAGTTGTGGTGTTATTCCTTTGAGGATGTGTGTTTGCTTCTATGAGCCTGTGTGTTGTTCTGCCCTCAGGGGGCGCCCTGCCTCTCCTTATATACTGGGGGACAGGGATACAAGATAGGAGTCCTAGCCGGATACAGCTAGGGGATTTCCTTTTAAAGATACAATTTACCCGACTAGGACTGTATATTCCTTATTGTACAAGGCAAAGTCTGCCGGGTGCTATTATATCTCTAATTACAAGTCTCGGCCCATGATCTATCCGAGTGGCCCTTATGATTGTGATGAGGTACCCGGGGCCCATGGCCTCCACAAGTTTCAATGGAAGGAATAAAGGTAGATACCTCATCATTGTCGTACTCATAATTGCAGTCATCTAAACTTGAACCTTCACGAGCCATGAGACAAACCCCTGAGATGTTCTTGCCTTTGTGATCACCTCCATCTTCACTCTCGTAGTCCACATCGCTTGCCCCAGCTTGTTCGAAAGCAGCATAGACTTGATTAAAGAACTTCTTGAAATCTTCCCTACTTTGCTTTCCTTTGAACGCTTGCTTCTTCTTTATATCTTTGGGCTTCTCCTCTTTATCTTCCTTTGTAGATCTCCCAAGCTTCGGATATTTAGATCGAATGTGGTTCAACTTGCCATACTCGAAACACCGAATTAGTTCACCTCTTCTCCTGGTTTTGACATTATTCAAAGCTTGAGAAAACCAGTTGTTAATAGTGCCAAGTTCTCCTTGGAGAATTGCTCGAGTTGGTCATTGGAGATGGCATTTAAAGCATTGAAAGAATTCGATGAAGAACCATCAAAAGAAGAATCAGATGAAGAAACTAAGGTAGTAGTTTTTGAATCTGACTTGCGAGAAAGAACATTTAACTCATGGCTTCTTAGCTTTGTATAAAGAGAATCCAAAGTTACAATTGTCATATTAACAGATTCTTGAATCGATGTAACTTTCATCTCCCAAACTTTCATATCTAATCCAATCACAAGATGTCTTGCAATTTCAGATTGAGGATAGTTAACACCAAAAGAATTATCAACAGATCTAAGATTACTTAAAACTTTGTTAAAACGACCAAAATAATCATCAAGAGCTTCTCCAGGTTTCATCTCAAATTTCATATAGTCCTTTTTGAAAACATCCCTGTGAATTTCCTTGATGTTAGAAGATCCTTCATGAAAATCACATAGAGCCTTCCACATCTCATGTGTAGTTTCAAGATGAGAAATCAAATCAAAATCTGAGCGAGAAACTCCACACAAAATCATGTTGCGCGCTTTACAATTATTTTCAAACTCAATTTTATTTTCAGTAGAAATAGCATCAGGGATTTCATAAGGATGAGAAACTTTTTGCCAAATATTGTATCCCTGAGACATAATATAAGCTTGCATCTTTTTGCACCAAATTGAAAAATAACTCCATAAAAAACATGCGGCTTGGTTGAAAATCAGTCAGCCATGGCTAAATCTCAAGATCGATCAAGATCAAAAAGAGAAAACAAGACTTTGATACCACTTGTAGTATTGAATTACAAGAACCAAGTCTAACAGAGGGGGTGAATGGTAGGAACACCAAAAACCAAAATCTTTTACGGAATAAAAGAAACCCTCAAATCTGGATGAAGTGCACCAGTCAGACCGTCTTTGTTACGCCGGTCTGACCTCCATATGTCTGCTGGTAGAACCGCCGCCTTGCCACCACGCCCTTGTTGGATGAACCATCGGAATCCAAAAATATACATACCGAAGATGCCCTTCAAAGTAGATCAGCTTTATTACATCAAGATGTGTCTACAAAGCGCATACAAAGCACTCTTCTCTCTCAAAACTAAACCCTAACTTTTCTCCCTTCAAAAGTTATATCTCTAGGGCATCAACCCCTCATCTGTTTATACCTAAAATCTCCTACGTAAAGTAGGAGTAGAACTCCTAGTCCCAATAGGACTCAATTCTTCATATTCCAAATCTAATTCAATTTACCAAAATTGAATCAACTTTTTCCCCTTAATTAAAAATAGGAACCACAGTCAGCTGCAAAAAAAATGATTCGGACTCCTGTCCAGCCGATGCCACAGCCTCTGTAGTCAACCGACATCTCCTAGGCCTCTAACGAGCCGACACCTCCTGGGCCTCTGCCGGCTGGCCAGCATGCATGCACATATACGCATTGATGCCATTTCCTGTACACTGCATGCTACAGTACCAGCCTTGTGAAGCCCATTGCGAAGACTTCCCACACGGTGTTCACCCACCGCGTGCCACCTTGTGTCCAACCTCTTCACCCACCATCTTTGACCATTCTGAACCTCGGCTTCTCCCTGAGCGTAGTCTTGGTCCTCGCCACTGACCAAGGTTGACCTCAAGTCACCTGCACACCAATAGACAAAACAACCGTTTTTGGACACAGATATCGCAACCTGACCCACATTAATCACACACACTCACGCCAACATCGACTTATATTTTTTAACAAATGTTCATTAAATAACTCATTCGCAAAGCTAATTGTTCATCACAAAATATTAATCATGACAAAGATTTTATAGTGATTACAACTCCAACCTCCCTAGTTCCAATCTCGAGCGGCTCTGGGTTGTATCCGAGTCAAATTTCAGGGGATTGGATCTGCCATATTAGAGTTAGATTGAAGTTATCCATGGCATTGCCGAGTCCGAACGGGAGATTGACCATCTTCTCCTCCCCTAGCTCGATCTCAGCTGGCTCAAGGCTGAGTCCAAGTCGAACACCGGGAGAAAGAGTTATCCCTAGACTCGTAGATCTTGGGAATCACCGCAGCAAGTCACCGAAGACAGCTACAACATTGAGTAGGTCGACTGGCATGAAGTCAGCCTGGTTCCTGGCCGACCAGGTCAAATCCGAGTCGGTCAGTGTCGATGCTTTGCATCGGCAATAATAATATGGGGCTACTCGTGAGACCTAAACTTGATGGATTGCAAAGAAACACGAAACAATTTATCCTAGTTCAGGCCCTCAAGATGAGGTAATACCCTACTTCCAGCTGTTGTGTATTGCCTTTGAGGTTTCTCTGGTGAGATTCTGTTCTTCTGCCCCAGGGGGCTCCTTGCCTCTCTTTATATACCGAGGAGGCAAGGCTACAAGGTAGGAACCCCAGTCGGATTCGACCAAGGGATTTACTTCTAGGAACACAACGTACCCAACTAGGACTACATCCCTTTCCTTATCATACAAGGTAATATGCACCGAGTCCTATTGCCTCCCTAATTATAGAATTAGGCCTATCCTCTGTCCGAGTGGCTAGAAAGCTTTTCATGAGGTACCCGGGGCCCATGGGCTCCACAGTAGCCCCTGAGATCTTCATAGTTAAGTCATAGCTGGTGCCGAGTGCTCATCCTCCTCGGCTTAGGTTTTATAAAATGACGGGGGAGACAAAAAAATTCCTCTTTCTCCCCCAATCCGCCAAATCGCTTCAGCTTCCGAAACCGTGCCCAAACTTCACGCTCTCCGCTCCACTAGGGTTTGCTGTAGCTCGCATTCCTGATCCGAGATTCGCTAGGAACTGCTTCCCTGCACCAATTCCCAGCGACCAAAAGCTTCTCCTCCCAGTTCCACACCCCCAGTGATGCTGAGAGCCTCATTTGACATCCTAGATATGTCGTTGGGATCTTGGCCGGTGTCAGATTGCAGCTCCATGAAGCTGACGATCTTGGAGAACAGGATGATACTACAGCCACACGGGATCATCAACTGGTGGCTATCCGTTGGTGAGTCTATCCCCATTCCAGGCCCGAGCGAGACCATGGTCTTCACTTCTTTCTTCTATTGCGGCCTTTCTCTTCCAGCCTCTGATTTCCTCCACCATCTTCTTGACTTCTACCGCATTGAGCTCGTCAACCTCAATCCCAACTCTGTTCTCCAGATTTCTATTTTTGTGACCCTCTGTGAGGCCTTCCTAGGCATTAGTCCCCATTTCAATCTCTTCCAGTATCTGTTCCACATTAAACCTCGGCCCTCAAAATCCAAGATTTAGACGATAGGAGGAGCGGGTCTTCAACTTCGCAATGAGATGAAGAAGGCTTATCTTCATGTCCCCCTAAAGACTTCTCTTAAGGGATGGCATCAGGAGTGGTTCTATTGCTCAAATCTTGAGCACTCCTTGCCCCTTTTCACAGAAAATCCACCATCTGTCCTGGAGAGCTGGACTTCAGTGTCGTCGCAAGATGAAATGGGCCACGCATACAAGCTACTAGAGAAGATCAGCACACTGAAGGGCATAGGGCTGACTGGTCCCTGGGTGGCCAGGTGCTTCCTGAATCACCAAATCTAGCCTCTGAAGGCCAGAAGCCACCTTGGGTTCGACTACCAGGGGAAAAATGATCCATCTCAAGAATATCCTAACTTTGTCGATAAGAACAAAGTTACTGATACCTCGCTCGGTTTCTTTGTCAATGGAATCGTGGAGACCGAAGACAAGGAAAGAGCGCCCAAGCCATACTGCGAGGGTAGGCCCCGGCCAAAGGTAATATATGATGCTGTAGTCATCTTGATATCCATCCGGGATGAATGATATGAATGCCATCCCATCTTGCAATATATGATATCTGGGTGTTTGTAGGAATGGGAAGAATTTGATTTCGACCCCCAAAGCCAGTCAGCCAGTGGGGCCATGAAACGCCTGGCCAACCCCTCGGTAGCCCAACCTAGCCCCAAGAGGGCTGTGAAAAGACCAGTGACAGACCAAGCCAAAAAGAACAATATGCCAAGCAAGGCATCTGGTGGTCGGATGATCAAGGACTCCAGCAGCACCGCCCCTAGGCCACCCAGCCCTAGGACCACACCGCCGACTGCCGCCACTACCCAGTCGGCTGCGTTAAGTACAACACTGATTGGGCCAAGTTCTCCACCGCCAATTGCCATGCCCATGAGCCCGACAGTCGGTAGCTCTCTGCCACCGACTAGGCTGTCAAGCCCGTCACCAACTACCCCCACCCCCAGCGCACAGGGGTGGAAGTTTAAGAGAGGTATGCTTGAATAAACTTGTAATTTCTTGACCGTTGAATATTTCTGCAGTAAGCCAAGTGATCCTGACCCTAAAGGGGCAGCACCACCAACTTCTGTAGCAGATCCTGTCCCGACAGAGGCTGAACCAGTCGCACCACAGGTCGAGCCAGAAATCATCCCAGCCCCTGAAGCTGAGTTGATCCACCCGGCTAGGCCACTAGTATCGCCAAGTTGGGACATCGTAGTTCAAGCCCCCATCCCTGAGCTTGCCCAAGAGCCTGTGCCACCAATTGATCCAAGGCCCAGGACTCCATCGCCTCCATTATCATCCACTTCTTATGAAGACGATCTCCCCAGGCTCGAGGCTCCCCCTACAAACTTCCCCCGGACGTTCTATTGGGTTACTCCAAAGGGGGAAGCAGAGAGCTTCGAGCATGACAAGCAAGTGGCCCAGAGAGAAAGGGTTAACTTGATGTATGCCGCTATCGCTGCGTCAAAGGGGATTCAGGTACGTAACCGACCTTGCTGTGTTTGGGTGGTTCCTCAAGACTTTGCACTTTTGTTGCTTGTTTTCCTTGACTTGAATACTCCCTGAATAGAAAGTGGTCGATCGGTCGGAGAAGATGGGCCAAGTTCTATCCGTGCTCATCCCTCAGCTTACTCAGCTCCACCAGCTCCAAACTACCAAGGACAACCTGGAGAGATCCAGCAAGGAGAGGGAAGAGTGGCTGAAGGGATCAGTAGACAAACTTCGGGATGAGAACTGGGCTCAGGCAGGGACTATTAGAAGTAAGCTTCCCTCTTGCCCGAGTGACCTCAGACAAATCTTTCTGTGTTGTTGATCGTTGACTCTATTGTTTGTGATATGCCCTAGAGGCAACATGGAGATGTTAAATATATCACATGCTATGTTTATAATATATTGATTTGTTCCTTGAAATAGACACTATCATTATTGATCAATGAGTATGTGACTTATTCATGAGACTCTTAATGTCAAATGTTGCTATTTCTAAATGATCCCTGATCATATATCATATGAGGAACAAATATGATTCTAATATCAGCATATGTATTGATTGATGATCATGTCTTATGGATCATGGTATGGAGATACCAAATCGATAATATGGACATATGTAAGTGAACATATGTTGGATAGACCCGCCATTAGATACTGCAAAGATTTCATGTGTCATCAGTTAGTCTCAAGTAGTGTTTATGTAGAGTCCTTACACTTGAGATCATCATGGTTCCCAACATACGTAGTAGCTTATTTTGGGACTACTAAACACTACTCCGTAACTGGGTAGTCATAAAAGTGGTCTTCGGGTTTGCTATGAAACATGTAGTGGGATATGAATGATCAAGATAGAATTTGCCCCTCCTTATGGGAGAGATATCTCTGGGCCCCTCGAAGTAATGGATTATGGAAGTGCATGGCCATGCTACGGTGATTGAGGTATCAATCACAAGTTTGTAATCCATCACAGGATCGAGAGAGTGATTGAGCTATTAAGAGGATGACACAAGTCTCACCTTGAGCTCAATCGATATCGTGAGGCAAAGGGATTTGTACATAAGGACATTACAGGTTCAGCCGATATGATCTTTACGTATATCTTGGGGCTAATATGCCTTGCTAGAGGCCGCTATTAACAGGGTGACCAGAAAGGCGTTTCTGGGTCGTGACAAAATATACGTGAACCTACAGGGTCGCACACTTAATGGGTTGGAACACTTATTCGAATGTGATTCGAATATGGGCTCGATTCGGATAGAGATCCGAGTAGACTCTTACTGGGCCTCGGTCCACGAGGCCCGAGTAAGGTGGTCTATATATAGGGAGGCGAGGGGCTGAGGAGTTTCATGAGTGTTTTCTGTTAGCCTCGAGCAAAACCCTAGCCGCCACCTTCCGAGCCAAACCCTAGCCGCTCACGAGTGCTAGTACACTCGCGATCGGTGTTTCAGCCCCGGACGTGGATACCCGTAGAGGCGCTGCTCGTTGCGGCGTTGATCGGCCGGAGATCGACTACTTCCACTACTACCTCGACGCGCGCGTGGTTGGACCGGCTTCTCCAACTCTTCCTCCGCTGCACTGCGCGTCTAGTGGTAACGATCCATGATCCCTTCTTTCGCATGATGTCCTGGTGTGCGCGGTAGAAATTTTTTATTTTTTGCTATCGTAGCCTACGCGTACTCCTACAGTGGTATCAGAGCCATCTTGTGTAGATTGCGATCTGGATCATCGCATATGTTGATATGCGGGAGCAGTAGATTAGATCTATTGCAGTCTAGATTAGTCGGTTCATGTGATGGATCGATGAAGGCACGGGTTGATAAGATCAATCCATGGATAGGGGTTAGATAAGGTGCGGACTATAACACTATTAGCGCCCTGGAGATTGTCTCGGATCGGCATAAGGAGGTTATGCCGAATGCTAATAGGTTATGAATAGGGATAGATGAGGCGTAGATCCTAAGACTACTGGCGCCCTGGAGATTGTCTCGGATCGGCATAAGGTGTTATGCCCGAATGCTAGTAGCTTATGGATTTGATAGCCCTGGGACAGTGGTAACACTATTAGCGCCCTAGAGATTGTCTCGGATCAGCATAAGGTGGTTATGCCGAATGCTAATAGGTTACAGATCTGATAGCCCTGAGCCAATGGAAAAACTAGAGTCCTGGAGATTGTCTCGGATCGGCATAAGGAGGTTATGCCGAATAGTTTTTCCATAGCGATTTCATAGATTGGATCTATGAATTTCGTAGGGTGTTCAGGTCTACGAACCGCCGTGCGAACCCTGCGAACCCCCCTTGTATAGCGTTATAGGTTCACATCGTTAAGTAGAATGCGATTCTACGTCTAACTTGTTTTTGCAGGGAATGATGTGAATTAGTATGGCCCTATAGCTTATTTGGAATGTATGAGATGTATATGATGCATGTAACATTCGTTCATGACCTGTGTGTCATGATTTTTCAGCTTTTGTTAGCTGTCTTAATTGTATTTAACGACCTGCGTGTTGACCTTAGTGCTTGAATCCATTCTTGTAATCTTCAATTGCTAGCTATTATAGATAGTAGCCTAGACTTGAGGTTACAAGTTTTCAAGCTTGATGACCCAAAGCAGAGATGTGGAGGATGAAGATCATCTACACGTAAATGGAGATGGGGATCACCATCCTTTTGGGCCATACTAATTCTATCTTACTCTTATGCCATTATATATGTGATATGTTGCTATGGTAGGATAGAGTCCCTCATGATAAAAATTAGGTGTTTATGCCCTTCCATATGTTGCACCAAAAGATAATGATCACCATATTGTAGGCCTACCAAAGTAGGGTGCAATTGGTTATCATCATTATTTGGGTAGATTGTCGGACATCTACATGCGGAAGCATTTGGTTTACTTAACAAGGTCATCAAAACAGTCTTTGGATCTTGGGGCATAGGTTGGGGCCGGGACATAGTGATGCCACCCAACAAGCAAGAGTCACATAGAGATGTGATTAGCAAGGTGTTGCTTACCCATGTCATTAGTTTCCTAGCCGTGATGCCAAAGCTCACTAGGAATTAGTGAAATGAGGATCTTGACCCACTATGTAACTTAGAGGGAGTTTGTTGCAAAACACATAGTGGAGTCTTTTGTTAAATAGTTTAATAAAAGATGAATATAAACATAGTGCTAAACTTTGCATATTCTTATGTTGTAGATCATGTCAGCTAACGCATCATCCAGTTCTTTTAATTTGCGATCTGTTCTTGAGAAAGAAAAACTCAATGGAACAAACTTTATGGATTGGTATCGCAACTTGAGAATTGTTCTCAAGCAAGAGCGCAAGGAGTATGTCCTTGAGACTCCTTTTCCTGAGAACTTGCCTACAAATGCTTCTGTGGCTGCACGGAGAGCTTATGAGAAGCATACGAATGATTCCCTTGATGTGAGCTGTCTTATGCTTGCCACAATGTCCTCTGAGCTTCAGAAGCAATATGAGAACACAAATGCCTACAATATCATTGTGGGGTTGCGTGGTATGTTTGAGAACCAAGCAAGGGCTGAGAGGTTCAACACTTCAAAGTCCTTGTTTGCGTGCAGGCTTGCGGAAGGGAATCCCGTCAGCCCTCATGTGATTAAGATGATTGGCTACATTGAGAGTCTGGAAAAGCTTGGTTTTCCCCTTAGCCAAGAGTTGGCTACTGATGTGATTCTCCAGTCGCTCCCTCCGAGTTTTGAGCCATTCATACTGAACTATCACATGAACAACATGGACAAGACCTTGGCTGAGTTGCATGGGATGCTTAAAACTGCCGAGGAAACCATTAAGAAAAGCACCAGTCATGTGATGATGATGCAGAAAGGCAAGGGCAAGCCCAATGTCAAGAAATGCGCGGTCAAGAGAAAGTTAACTCCCGATGAGATCGCGAGCAGAACCAAGGCCAAGCAAGACAAGAAGGGCGCTGCTCCTGACGCAGTTTGCTTTTACTGCAAGGAATCAGGACATTGGAAGAGGAACTGCCCAAAGTACTTGGAGGATCTTAAGAAGAAGGGAAGTGCGACTTCCACTTCAGGTATAAATGTTATAGAGATCAATCTTGCTACTTCATCTACTGATTTTTGGGTATTTGATACCGGATCGGTTGCTCACATATGCAAATCGTTGCAGGGCCTAACAAGAAGTAGGAATTTGAGAAGGAGCGAAGTGGATCTTCGTGTTGGCAATGGAGCAAGAGTTGCTGCGGTGGCTGTTGGCACCATGCCATTGTCTTTGCCTTCAGGATTAGTTTTGGAATTAAATAATTGTTATTGTGTTCCATCTCTTTGTAAGAACGTTATTTCTGCTTCATATTTGCAAGCAGAAGGTTATGACTTTAGATCTGTGGACAATGGTTGTTCTCTTTATTTCAAGGATATGTTCTATTGTCATACTCCTATTGTGAATGGGTTATACGTTCTAAATCTTGAAGGGGCACCGGTCTATAACATTAATACAAAGAGGCAACGTCCTAATGATTTGAATCCCACGTTTATCTAGCATTGTCGCTTGGGTCACATAAATGAGAAACACATAGAGAGGCTCCATAGAGATGGTCTTCTACACTCATTTGATTTTGAATCATTTGAAACATGTGAATCTTGTTTACTTGGCAAGATGACAAGGGCACCTTTCACCGGTCAAGGTGAAAGGGCAAGTGACTTATTGGGACTCGTACATACTGATGTATGTGGACCAATGAGTTCAACAGCCAGGGGTGGTTTTGGGTACTTCATAACTTTTACTGATGACTTTAGTAGATATGGGTATGTGTACCTAATGAAACATAAGTCTGAATCCTTTGAAAAGTTTAAGGAATTCCAAAATGAAGTACAAAATCATTTAGGTAAAACAATCAAGTTTCTACGATCTGATCGTGGAGGCGAGTATTTGAGAGTTTGGCAATCATCTGAAGGATTGTGGAATTGTTCCACAGTTGACTCCACCAGGAACACCTCAGTGGAATGGGGTATCTGAACGGAGAAATCGCACTTTATTAGATATGGTGCGATCCATGATGAGCCAAAGTGATCTTCATTGTCCTTTTGGGGATACGCTCTTGAAACAGCCGCGTTCACACTGAATAGAGTTCCATCAAAGTCAGTAGAAAAGACACCATATGAGATGTGGACAGGATAACGTCCTAGCTTGTCTTTCCTTAAGATTTGGGGATGTGAGGCTTATGTAAAACGTTTGCAATCCGATAAGCTCACTCCTAAGTCTGACAAATGCTTCTTTGTCGGGTATCCTAAGGAAACAAAAGGATATTACTTCTATAATCAACATGAAGGCAAAGTATTTGTCGCCCGACATGGTGTCTTCTTAGAGAAAGAGTTTCTCTCTAGAAGGGATAGTGGGAGGACCGTGCAACTCGAAGAAATTCGAGAAACACCTGAAAATGTTTCAGCTCCTACAGAACCACAACAGGATGAACAAAGCGTTGAAGCACTTGTTGTAGACACACCGGCACCACGTAGGTCAGAGAGGTCACGTCGTGCACCTGAGAGGTACATGTTCTTGACTACTCAACATAGGGACATATTGTTGTTAGACAACGATGAGCCTAAGACCTATGAAGAAGCGATGGTGGGACCAGACTCTGAGAAATGGCTTGAAGCCATGAGATCCGAAATTGAATCCATGCATAGTAATCAAGTTTGGAACTTGGTTGATCCACCTGATGGTGTTAAAACCATTGAGTGCAAATGGGTTTTCAAGAAAAAGATAGACATGGATGGAAATGTTCACATCTATAAGGCACGATTGGTGGCAAAAGGTTTCAAACAAATTCAAGGTGTTGATTATGATGAAACTTTTTCGCCCGTCGCAATGCTAAAGTCTATTCGGATCATTCTAGCGATTGCTGCATATTTCGACTATGAGATATGGCAAATGGATGTCAAAACAGCTTTCCTTAATGGAAATCTGAGTGAGGATGTGTACATGACACAGCCCACGGGTTTTGTCGATCCATAATCAGCTAGAAAGATATGCAAGCTGCAAAAATCCATTTATGGATTAAAGCAGGCGTCTCGGAGTTGGAATATTCGTTTTGATGAAGTGATCAAAGGGTTTGGTTTCATCAAGAACGAAGAAGAGCCTTGTGTTTATAAAAAGGCTAGTGGGAGCGCACTTGTATTTCTGATTTTATATGTGACGACATATTACTGATCGGAATGACATTCCTATGCTCGAATCTGTTAAGTCTTCATTGAAAAATAGTTTCTCTATGAAAGACTTAGGAAGAGGCGGCATATATTCTGGGCATCAAATCTATAGAGATAGATCAAGAAGGCTAATTGGATTATGTCAAGACACATACATTGACAAGGTGTTGAAAAGGTTCAACATGCAGGACTCTAAGAAAGGTTTCCTACCTATGTCACATGGTATAAATCTTAGCAAGAGTCAGTGTCCTAGTACACACCCTGATGAGCGGGATAAGATGAATGCGATCCCATATGCTCGGCCATTGGGTCCATTATGTATGCCATGCTTTGTACACGTCCAGATGTCTCGTATGCTTTAAGTGCTACGAGTAGATACCAGTCGGATCCAGGTGAAGGTCACTGGATTGCTATAAAGAACATCTTGAAGTACCTGAGAAGAACTAAAGATGTGTTCCTTGTCTATGGAGGTGAAGAAGAGCTCGTTGTAAATGGTTACACTGATGCTAGCTTCCAAACTGACAAAGACGATTTCAGATCACAATCTGGATTTGTGTTCTACCTAAATGGCGGTGCGGTGAGCTAGAAGAGTTCCAAGCAGGAGACGGTTGCTGATTCTACAACGGAAGCCGAGTACATTGCAGCTTCTGAAGCTGCTATAGAAGCTGTTTGGATCAAGAAATTTGTATCCGAGCTTGGTGTGATAACTAGTGCCTTCAGTCCAATGGACCTCTACTGTGATAATAGTGGGGCCATTGCGCAAGCCAAGGAGCCTAGATCTCACCAGAAGTCCAAGCACATTTTACGGCATTTTCATCTCATCCGCGAGATAGTGGAGAGAGGCGATGTAAAGATATGCAAAGTACAAATGGATTTGAACATTGCAGATCCGTTGACAAAGCCGCTTCCCCAGCCAAAGCATGAGGCTCACATTAGGGCAATGGGTATTAGATACCTACATGGTTGACTCTAGTGCAAGTGGGAGACTGTTAGTGATATGCCCTAGAGGCAACATGGAGATGTTATATATATCACATGCTATGTTTATAATGTATTGATTTGTTCCTTGAAATAGACACTATCATTATTGATCAATGAGTATGTGACTTATTCATGAGACTCTTAATGTCAAATGTTGCTATTTCTAAATGATCCCTGATCATATATCATATGAGGAACAGATATGATTCTAATATCAGCATATGTATTGATTAATGATCATGTCTTATGGATCATGGTATGGAGATACCAAATCGATAATATGGACATATGTAAGTGAACATATGTTGGATAGACCCGCCATGAGATACTGCAGAGATTTCATGTGTCATCAGTTAGTCTCAAGTAGTGTTTATGTAGAGTCCTTACACTTGAGATCATCATGGTTCTCAACATACGTAGTAGCTTATTTTGGGACTACTAAACACTACTCCGTAACTGGGTAGTCATAAAAGTGGTCTTCGGGTTTGCTATGAAACATGTAGTGGGATATGAATGATCAAGATAGAATTTGCCCCTCCTTATGGGAGAGATATCTCTGGGCCCCTCGAAGTAATGGATTATGGAAGTGCATGGCCATGCTACGGTGATTGAGGTGTCAATCACAAGTTTGTAATCCATCACAGGATCGAGAGAGTGATTGAGCTATTAAGAGGATGACACAAGTCTCGCCTTGAGCTCAATCGATATCGTGAGGCAAAGGGATTTGTACATAAGGACATTACAGGTTCAGCCGATATGATCTTTACGTATATCTTGGGGCTAATATGCCTTGCTAGGGGCCGCTATTAACAGGGTGACCAGAAAGGCGTTTCTGGGTCGTGACAAAATATACGTGAACCTACAGGGTCGCACACTTAATGGGTTGGAACACTTATTCGAATGTGATTCGAATATGGGCTCGATTCGGATAGAGATCCGAGTAGACTCTTACTGGGCCTCGGTCCACGAGGCCCGAGTAAGGTGGTCTATATATAGGGAGGCGAGGGGCTGAGGAGTTTCACGAGTGTTTTCTGTTAGCCTTGAGCAAAACCCTAGCCGCCACCTTCCGAGCCAAACCCTAGCCGCTCACGAGTGCTAGTACACTCGCGATCGGTGTTTCAGCCCCGGACGTGTGGATACCCGTAGAGGCGCTGCTCGTTGCGGTGTTGATCGGCCGGAGATCGACTACTTCCACTACTACCTCGATGCGCGCGTGGTTGGACCGGCTTCTCCAACTCTTCCTCCGCTGCACTGCGCGTCTAGTGGTAACGATCCATGATCCCTTCTTTCGCATGATGTCCTGGTGTGCGCGGTAGAAATTTTTTATTTTTGCTATCGTAGCCTACCCGTACTCCTACATCTATTTGGCTGTCGCTCTTGAGACAAACCTCAATAACCAGTCCCTGGAAATTGAACACCTGAGGAAGGAGCTGAAAGAGCTCGAGAAGGCAAAGTCCAAGGTGGACACCGACTATGCAAGTAAGTCTCATGACTGTCTGTGTACTCAGTCAGCCTAGTTGTCCTGATATTTCAGATTTTTTTTGTCTCTATGTGAGCAGCTTTCAAAGCCAACTCGCAGATCCAGTTTGATGCATTCACAGAAGAAATCGAGGTGATCAAGGAATCACGGCAAATCATTATCGATTCTGCGAAGACTTTATTGGATATCATGTAGCCGACCCTGGCCGGGTCCAGCTCCAACTCAATTGCCCAAGTGACGCAGTGTCTCGAGGAAGCCCCAAGAGTCCTGAAGAAGTACTCGAATGAACGCGTTGCCGTAGGGATTGCCCAAGCATTAGCCATGACCAAGTCTCTCTACCCTCGGGTAGATATCGAGGCAATTGGTGAAGGCTTTGCTGAGGGTACCACCCCGAAGCAGGGTTTGGAGCTGATCAGCTAGGTGAGGCCGACTGCTGAAGCCATAGCTAAAGATCTGCCAATGTAAACAAGAACTATTATGTAGTTGGTCTACATCAGAAACAATATGTGAATATTGTAAATATTTTTGCTGTTTGTCGTTAGGTTTTGCCGAGTACTTGCTTCCTCCGAGCCATCATTAGCTTTACACGACTAGATAGTTCACGCCGAGTTGTTTTGAGATCAACATAAATAAAAATGTTTACCTCTCGGGACTATACTGGGGAAAACTTAACGTAGTTGTTGTAAAGCTTCATGACTTAGATAAAACAAGCTCCGACTTTATTAATGACAACAGGCATGTATTAACATGTAGCCCCTGACTCACTACTCGGTTGGAACAACCGATGTAGTGAGTCAGAGTAACTAACTTTATTTATATGTACAAAAGGAGTACGAAACTCAGGTATAGAAAGGATGTAGATGTTCTATGTTCCATGAATTGTTGATTGGGAGGCCATCTGCTTTCTTTAGTCGGTAGGCACCTGGACATGTCACCTCAGCGATAATGAACAGCCTCTTCCATAAGGGAGATAATTTATGCCTGTCTTTGGTGGTTTGGATTTTTCTCAAAATGAGATCACCCATCAAAAAGGCGTGGCCATGAACATTCCAACTGTGATAACGACGTAGGCCTTGAAGACACCATATCGACTGGATAGTTGCGATGTCCCTTGCTTCCTCCAACTGATCTAATTCGACCAGTCAATCTTCAGTTGATTTTGCATCTAAGTGGGCCCGAACTCGTGGTGAGCCGAACTCCAAGTCTATTGGTAACATAGCCTCAGCACCATAGACAAGGAAGAAAGGGGATTGCCCTGTTGCCTGACTAACCGTGGTTCTTAAAGACCAGAGAACGGATGGAAGCTCTTGCACCCATCGCCCTGCATATGGTTGTAGTCAGTCGACACACCTAATCTTGATACCTGTAAACATGCCATTAGCACGCTGAACCTGCCCAATGCTTCGTGGGTGTGCCACAGAAGCATAACAGATCTTGATGCCGAAGTCGTCACAGAAATCTTGAAAATCGCCGCCAGTGAACTGAGTGTCGTTGTCCGTTATAATGTGTTAGACTCCAAATCGATATACGATACTCATGATGAAGTCCTTTGCTCTTGCCACGGTTATGGTAGCAATGGGTTTTGCCTCGATCTACTTTGTGAATTTGTCCACTGCGACGAACAAGGGTGTGAACCCTCTTGACGCTTTTTTGAATGGCATGACCAAGTCAAGCCCCCAAACTGCAAAGGGCCAAGAGATTGAAATTGTTGTAGTTCTGAGTTGGAAGATGTGTTTGCCGGGCAAAGAACTAACATCCGTCGCATCTCCAAACTATGTGTTTGGCGTCTGTGACCGTAGTCGGCCAAAAGAACCCTTGCATGTAAGCTTTTCCAACTAACGTCCTTGATGTAGCAAGGTTGCCATAGATGCCCGAGTGGATGGACTGCAGTATCTGCTTGTGTCGGCGAAATGGGACAGGGGGTCCCACAAGCCCTGGGGACGCGTGGGTCATCGGCCACGTCAGTTCCCCGGGGGTCATCTCTCCATCGGCCCCGGGCTCGTCCCCAGGGCGTCATCGCCATCGGCCTCGGGCTCGTCCCCAGGGCGCTGTCTCCAGCGGCCCCGGGCTCGTCCCCGGGGCCCCGTCTCCAGCGGCTACGCTCCCGGGCCCGAGCACCGATGCCCCGGTCCTGGGTGCCGATCCCCCGGTCCCGGATGCCGATGCTCCGGGCCCGAGGCTGACCGACTCGACCTCAGGTGCCGATCGCCACGGCTCCAGGGGCCGATCCACCCTAAGAACTCGGTTGACCAGCTCCCCAACTACCTACATTAATGACGAGGCGACAGGGCCTGTCGCCCCTGTCGCCTGCCTTGCCACACGTGGACGTCCCAGGACGGCCCCCCGTGAACACCCGACAATACCGTCAGAGCCTTTTGACAAGGACCTCGGTTCTCTGCCCTATGGCAGCGGAGGGGCGACGCCTCTGTCACATCTCTGTACTCCAGCTGACATGGGAGGCGACAACCGACACCAGACGCTTCGTCACATCCCCACGTCCCGAAGACTAGGCCGCCCGCAGCCAACCTACTCCGGCGTGGCGCAGCAGGCAGCAGGCGGAGGCATACAACAAGACAGCGCTTCCTCTCTCCCCAGGAACTAGCACTGTGGACTCCCCTGATTCTATAAAGGAGGATCCAAGCCACCGAGAACCGGGGAGGCCGAACTGGGCAGGAGCTTTCCCCGTCTTCCGGTCTGAGCTCACTCTCTAGCTACTGCTCTTCTTCTCCGGCTCCGGCCGCGGGCTAGGCTCACCTTGTAACACAGCGAACCACATTCATCTCCACATAGCATACACACAGTAGTAGGGTTTTACGGCTCCGTGCGGCCCGAACCTGTATAAATCCTCTTGCCTCCTCTGTGTGCCTCTGTTCATCGTCTTCCCCAACACCCTGCGCGATTACCATGCTTCGGACGGTCCGGACCCGCATCGGACGGTCCGGACCCTTCTGCTTCTTCTACGTCTTCTTCGCCTATCTTCCTTCTACACCTGACGCCGTCTTCACCTGAGAACTACTCCCCTGGCCGAATCTCAAAAGGGGGGTCTCCTGACTTCCCGCCGTCGAGGTTTCATCCTCCAACAGCTAGCGCGCCAGGTAGGGGGAGTTTCCTTTTCAGGTGGTACGCTGGCAACACTGGCGCGCTCCATGGCAGGCGGCCATCATCATCAGTGGGATTCCGACGACGAGTCCAGCGGCTTCACCCCGCCGGACAATGCTAGCCCTCTGGCTAGCTCACCGCGTTCCCCCACGTCTTCCTGGGGGCGCGCGGTGCGCGCTGCATGGGCCGACTTCACCCAGTGGCGGCCTGGTCGAGCGGCCTCAGCACCTCCCTTTGCGGAGGGAGCCGGTAAGTGCTCGGCTGGGTCCGTCGCAGCCTCATTCGTGAGGCGTGAACAGGCGCTCCGCTCCACGGCGCGCCACCATTAAGACATCCAGCCGGCGATGCCGCAGGAAGCCCTCCAGGCGGTGAAAGCTCTCCTGCGCCACCCCCCGGCTTCCACCGGGGGCAGCGGCCGGGAAAGGCGGTGGCTCGGCGAAGTCGCCGACCTCGTAGGTGCGGCCCATTGCCTGATCACCGCCGGCAATCATGCAGGGGCCGGCGAGTCCTCGCGTTCCGCCTCGCGCCGAAACAGGAGGAAGCGCCAGAAGGCCAAGGCAGCCGCCGAGAGCTCCGCCTTGGCTGCTGTGGGCAGCCCCCGGGGCGACATCGCCCACGAGGACGACGACGGCGGCGGTAAGCGGCAAAGGGCCGCACGTGCGCCGCCACCGCCGGCAATAGCCCGGGGATGGTGCGCCTTCCACCAGACGGACTGGCACGACCTTACGGAGTGCCGCACCGTCCAGCGCTTGGCCAAACGCCTCGAGGAGCGGCAGTAGGCCGAGCCCGGTCGGAGCTTGGCTCCCGGGCGCGTACCTACTCCCGGTCGGAGCTTGGCTCCCGGGCGCGTATCTAGCCCCGGTCGAAGCCCTTGGCTCCCGGGCGCGCGTATGAAGCCCCGGTCGGAGCCCTTGGCTCCCGAGTGCGTGTCTAGCCTCGGTCGAAGCCCTTGGCTCCCGGGCGCGCGTATGAAGCCCCGGTCGGAGCCCTTGGCTCCCGGGTGCGTGTCTAGCCCCGGTCGAAGCCCTTGGCTCCCGGGCGCGCGTATTTAGCCCCGGTCGAAGCCCTTGGCTCCCGGGCGCGTATCTAGCCCCGGTCGGAGCTTGGCTCCCGGGCGCTCCGGGTGCGTATGTAGCCCCGGTCGAAGCCCTTGGCTCCCGGGCGCGCGTATTAAGCCCCGGTCGGAGCCCTTGGCTCCCGGGTGCGTATCTAGCCCCGGTCGAAGCCCTTGGCTCCCAGGCGCGTATCTAGCCCCGGTCGAAGTCCTTGGGTCCCGGGCGAGCGTATTAAGCCCTGGTCAGAGCCCCTGGCTCCCGGGCTCATATCAAGCCCCGGTCGGAGCCCCTGGCTCCCGGGCGCATATCTTCCCCCGGTCGGAGCCCCTGGCTCCCGGGCTCATATCTAGCCCCGGTCGGAGCCTGGCTCCCGGGCGTGCGTAAATAGCCCCGGTCGGAGCCCTTGGCTCCCGGGCGCGCGTAAATAGCCCCGGTCGGAGCCTGGCTCCCGAGCGTGCGTATCTTGCCCCGGTCGAAGCCCTTGGCTCCCGGGCGCGTATCTAGCCCCGGTCGAAGTCCTTTGGCTCCCGGGTAAGTACCTAGCCCCGATCGGAGCCCCTGGCTCCTGGGCGCATGTTTGAGCCGAGGCACGGATTCCCGAATCCATGCCCCGGGTCCGACACCGAGGTGCCGAACCAGGGCGGCCTCGCGAAGGCGAGTGCAAGCCTAGGAACGTGACACCCGGAATAGGACGTGATAGCCCGGATAGCACCGCCCCGGCGAGAATGCTTTCGGAAGGCCGTCTCACTTTCCATATTTCAAGCTCGGGCCCCCGGAACCCGGCTTATATCAAAACCGTATTTCAGTCCTGGGCCTCCGGGTCCCGGACGCATATCCTTAGCGCTGGCCGGGGCCTCCGGGTCCCGAGCACATGCCTTTCCCCAGTCTCGAGGCTCGCGAGGAAAGCGAGTCCGAGCTCCATCCCTAGGCACATCAAGTATCTTCACAAGTCTATCTATATAAACATCTTGTAAGTTACGGTGAACCCGGGCCAGCGCCGGACTTCCCCGGAAACTCAGCGCTGGCCGGGGCCCCTGTATATACACTTTACATAAGCAGCATTTTTAATATCCTTCCCGGTCTCGATCCTTTCGTCGTTTCCCATGTGTTGCGTTCGGGGCAGTCTCACCCCCTGGAGGTATCATCGGGCCGCGCCCGTACGGCGGCTGGGTTATGCGCAAACCCAGCCACAGTACGGGCGCGACCACGACGACGCCTTCGGGAGGTGATCGACACCACGGCTCGTAGCATGGGGTGGACAAGGGAACGAACCGGACGCTCTCACAGTTCACTATGTGTAGAGTAGATCTTTCCCCGGCGGTCCTGGGGACGATTCATACCACACCAAGCTGGGCGCCCGGGGAGACCTAGTTTCTTCCTGGCGTACCGGGCCGAAGCTGTTCTGTCGCCAGACCTCCCCTTCAGCTCTCGGGTACAGTGCTACATCGACAAACATCAACCACGACAATATGCAGCTCGACAACCTCGACTTCCTCGAGGAATGAAGGTGGCGCGCTCCGCGTCGCTCGTTACTAGCAAGGCCTCAAGCGCTATCCTTGGCGTCAGGTTCGGGCCTGATCACTTCAGGTTTGGGGTTCGAATCTCCGCCGTATCTTCGTACGGGTCGGAATGAAATCTTCCCCCCGTGGGAAGGCCCCTCCCTGGTGATCGGAACTTCCCAACCGGGCTCGGTAAGCCTGGGAGCATCTCCACAAATGTTATCTGAAAACACATCCTGTAAGTGCCTCTAAACCTCAGCACTGACCGAGGCCGGGCCCCATGTGTATTCGCTTTCCATAGTAATACTTTTATTATCATTTCCGGGCTCGTGCCCTTATCCTTTCTCTATGTCGCGATCGTGGCGATCTCCCCCCGGGGGCATAATCGGGTCGCGCCCATGCGGTGGCTGGGTGTTGCGCCTAAGCATCTGTTCCCTACCAGCGAGCTACCGTATCCCATCTGCTAAACCCCGGACATCGTCTAAGCCCCGGCTTGCGGTGCCCCGCCTGGTTGGCTTCGGGCTCGGTTTTTTCCACTGCTAGGTGCTAGATTCCTTATTCGCAACCCTTTCCTCCGCTCGGTCGCGACCGCGAAGAGGCCCCTACGAGGTGGTAGACGCAACGGCTCGCAACATGGAATGGAGAAGGGAACGAGCCAAGTGCTCTCACGGTTCATCATGTAGAGCCTGTCGTCGCGGCATCGCTGTGCTCCCTAGGCCAACGGGGCCCGGGTGCACGGAGGACCCCCGAATCCAGAAGACGGAAGGGACCGGGCCTCCAGACTCAACCAATTCCGCAAGTCTCGCGCTCGGGCGCCCGTGGCACTTTGGTGCCAGGCCCCGGGCCCCCGGGGACCTGGGCGCGACGGTGATTCACGGCGGATCGGCCCGATGCTCGGCGCTCCCGAGGGAGAACAACACTCCTGGTCCCGGGATGGTGCTCGCGAAGCCATGCCGCCCTTCGCAATATCCAGATACGTTACCTTATCCAACTTTACATACTACTCAACTTGTATTCTTCCTCTATTTGCATGGTCAGCCTAGGTTCCCGGGGCAGGCTGCGGTGCCCGACCTGGCCAGCTCCTCCCCGGCCGCCGCTGAGGCGCCGGGGGCTTCGTTACCTGGCGACCCCGAGCCCGTGCAGGATCAAGTTCCCGAGGGGCTCCCGGCTAGTCACAAGTGCCCTCGCAGCCTCACTATGCCCCCTGGGCCAATAGCTCCCGGGGGCGCGGAGGGCCCCCGGGACCCGGAAGACGGGCGGGGGCCGAACCTACGAACTTTGTCGCTCCACCAGGCTCGCGTCCAGAGGCTCGCACCCAGGGGAACCAGGTTCTCGGAGCGGGCGACCGTCGCGTTCGATGCCCCCGGGGACCGAGCTCCCAGGGATGACGGCTGCCCCAGGGCCCGGACAGGGGCCATAGGCCCGACGGCTATTCGCAACTGCTGGATCTCGCTGTCGGACGACGCCCGATACTCGGCGTTCCCGGACACGAGGCCCCGAACACCAGCAACCTCCGAACAACGCAATAGACCAAGGTACGAAAATATAGACATGATCATATACGTATACAAATGTCTCTCTTTGTACAAGACAGGCAAAACCGGAGCGCAAGCACGAGTGAGGCCCGGAGACGCCGTTGCACGGGGAGAGGTCACTGGCCTCCTTCGGACCGGACCCCGGGCGACGACACCAGAAGGGCGCTCGGGGGCATGGAGGGCCCCCGGGCCCCGAAGGCGCTCGCGCATGGCGTCAGAAGGAAACCGGCGTCTTCCTCAACCTCTTCGTCAGGCATCAGCTCTACGAGATGGTCGCCGCGGTCGAAGAACCCTGCCTCCGGGGCAGTGGACTCGACCACGGCCTCCCGCGCCTTCCTCGCGAACTACCGCGACTTCCTCGCGAACTGCCTCGACTTCCTCGCGAACTACCGCGACTTCCTCGCGAACTGCCGCGACTTCCTCGTGCACGGCGAACTCACACCCCCGGGACACGAGCCCGGCCTCTTGGGCCCGTACGCTTCCCTCCCGGGAGAGTGTTTCCTTCTCCCGCGCCTCCATCTCGGACCAGGCGTGGGAGGTCTCGTCGGCGGCAGACTCAGTGGCGCCCTTCGATTGGACGAT
Organism: Oryza meyeriana var. granulata; assembly: GCA_003991445.1. Lineage (NCBI taxonomy): Eukaryota > Viridiplantae > Streptophyta > Magnoliopsida > Poales > Poaceae > Oryza > Oryza meyeriana. Next base: position 75,881 of record RYFJ01001008.1, read on the forward strand.
GCACCCCTCTGCTGCCGCGATCTCCAGTCAGCGGGTTGCCACAAGAACTCGCTGGCGACCCCCGGGTCCTGGGCATGTATCCCGTCTAAAGCACCAAAGACGTCAAGCTCCACCAGTTCAAGATAAACCAGGCGGACCCAGCGTCCCCTCGTTTTTTCAAGGACGTGGCCCCGTTCCTACCCGAAGCGGTTCCGGCCGAGCAACAGGGCCAGGGGCCACTGTCGGCGAAATGGGACAGGGGGTCCCACATGCCCTGGGGACGCGTGGGTCATCGGCCACGTCAATTCCCCGGGGGTCATCTCGCTATCGGCCCCGGGCTCGTCCCCAGGGCGCTGTCTCCAGTGGCCCCGGGCTCGTCCTCGGGGCCCCGTCTCCAGCGGCTACGCTCCCGGGCCCGAGCACCGATGCCCCGGTCCTGGGTGCCGATCCCCCGGTCCCGGATGCCGATGCTCCGGGCCCGAGGCCGACCGACTCGACCTCAGGTGCCGATCGCCACGGCTCCAGGGGCCGATCCACCCGAAGAACTCGGTTGACCAGCTCCCCAACTACCTACATTAATGACAAGGCGACAGGGCCTGTCGCCCCTGTCGCCTGCCTTGCCACGTGTGGATGTCCCAGGACGGCCCCCGTGAACACCCGACAATACCGTCAGAGCCTTTTGACTAAGAGGACCTCGGTTCTCTGCCCTATGGCAGCGGAGGGCGACGGCCTCTGTCATATCTCTCTACTCCAGCTGACATGGGAGGCGACAACCGAGACGACCAGACGCTCCGTCACATCCCCACGTCTCGAAGACTAGGCCGCCCGCAGCCAACCTACTCCGGCGTGGGCGCAGCAGGTGGCAGCAGGCGTAGGCATACAACAAGACAGCGCTTCCTCTCTCCCCAGGAACTAGCACTGTGGACTCACCTGATTCTATAAAGGAGGATCCAAGCCACCGAGAACCAGGGAGGCCGAACTGGGCAGGAGCTTTCCCCGTCTTCCGGTCTGAGCTCACTCTCTAGCTACTGCTCTTCTTCTCCGGCTCCGGCCGCGGGCTAGGCTCACCTTGTAACACAGCGAACCACATTCATCTCCACATAGCATACACATAGGAGTAGGGTTTTACGGCTCCGTGCGGCCCGAACCTGTATAAATCCTCTTGCCTCCTCTGTGCGCCTCTGTTCATCGTCTTCCCCAACACCCTGCGCGATTACCACGCTTCGGACGGTCCGGACCCGCATCGGACGGTCCGGACCCTTCTGCTTCTTCTACGTCTTCTTCGCCTATCTTCCTTCTACACCTGACGCCGTCTTCACCTGAGAACTACTCCCCTGGCCGAATCTCAAAAGGGGGGTCTCCCGACTTCCCGCCGTCGAGGTTTCATCCTCCGACAGCTTGCCCACCTCAGGTGTGACGTAGCGCATGAGGACTCCGGATGCACTTTGATGATAGAGATCCTCTTCGACTACAAGGAAACACTTGCTTCGACGTTTGATCCGCTCAGCTTCACTGCAATCTTCTGGGAGCTCATCTTCTAGGAGGTACCTGATAATTGGAGTCTGCCAATCTTGAGTAATAATTAGTACTTCATTTGTTGCCGGGGTAGGTTCAGCCCCCAACTGCTCGAGCATAGGCTTCTTCATGACTGATGGTTCCAATAATTGCTCGACAAAAACTCTAGTTGGGACCACTTTTTGTTTGGATCCCATGTTGGCTAGCTCATCTACAGCTTCATTGTATTGGTGCAGCACATGTGTAATCTCTAGTCCGTCAAACTTTTTTCCAGCTTTCATACCTCCTGACAGTAAGCCACCATGTTGTCATCCAGGCACATCCAGTCTTTCATGACCTGGTTCACCACGAGTTGAGAATCCCCGTGCACTACCAGTCGGCGAATGCCTAGTGATATGGTGATGCGGAGCCCATGGATGAGTGCCTCGTACTCGGCGACATTGTGAGATGCTAGAAAATGAATCTGAAGGACATAATTGAGTTTTTCTCTAGTGGGTGACATCAAGACGACGCTAGCCCCTGCTTCGCCGATCCATAGAGAACCGTCGAAGTACATCTATCCACTCAGCCACGAAGTCGGCAAGTGCTTGTGACTTGATTGTTGTCCGAGGTTGAAAAACAATATAAAATGCCATCAGCTCGAGCGCCCATTTAGTGATTCTGCTAGTGCTTCACGATTGTGTAGGACATCCCCGAGTGGATATGATGTGAGGATTGTAACTTGATGTGACTGGAAATAGTGCACCAACTTCCGGACAGTTATAAGTAAGCCATAGAGCAACTTCTGGACTTGGGGATATCTTATCTTGGAATCGGCTAGGACTTCGCTGATGAAGTAGACTGGCCTCTGTACTTTTTGTATATGCCCAAGCTCTACCCACTCTACGACCAACATTGTGCTGACTACCTGAGAGGTTGCCGCCAGATACAGCATGAGTGGTTCTTGAGGCATAGGTGATGCCAACACAGGTGATGATGTGAGGAACTTCTTGAAGATTTTGAAGGCTGCTAGGCTTCTGGCATCCATTGAAAGTTATCGTCTTTCTGCAGTAATTTGAAAAAGGGCATGCCCTGTTTGCCAAGTCGGGAAAGGAATCGGCTGAGTACTGCCATGTAGCTAGTCAGCTTCTGTACATCCTTCTGGCTAGTCGGGGGTGCCATGTTCATGATAGCATTGACTTTCTCTAGATGAGCTTCGATGCCTTGTTGTGATATGATGAAGCCGAATAATTTTCCCGAAGGTACTCCAAAGACGTACTTTTCTGGGTTCAGCTTCATCTTGAATCTCTGAAGGCTTTGAAAAGTTTCTTCTAAGTCAGTGATGAGGTCTTCCTTGACTTTGGTTTTGATTACCACATCGTCGACATACGCCTCCACATTGCACCCGAGTTGAGTGTGAAGACACCGCTGGATAGCACGTTGATACGTTGCGCCAGCATTTTTCAACCCGAACGACATAGTGACATAGCAGTATGCACCGAATGGCATGATAAAAAAAGTCTTTAGGCAGTCCTCCTCCTTTAGGCTGATTTGATGGTATCCCGAGTAACAGTCGAGAAAACTGAGCAACTCGCACCCCGCAGTAGAATCGACCACCTGATCTATCCTGGGTAGACCAAATGGATCCTTGGGGCAGACCTTGTTTAAGTGGGTGTAGTCAACGCACATGCACCATTTACCGTTCTTCTTCCGGACCAGAACTGGGTTCGTCAGCCAATATGGGTGATAGACCTCTTTGATGAACCCGGCTATGAGGAGTTTGGTTATCTCCTCCCCGAATAGCTTCTTTGCGGTCTTGTGCGAAGCGCTGTAGTCATTGTTTGACTGGTTTGGCATCCGGCTTGATGTTAAGGGAATGCTTGATCACCTCCCATGGTATGCCAGGCATGTTAGAAGGTTCCCAAGCAAATATATCCCTGTTCGTCTGAAGGAAGGTGACGAGCGTGTCTTCCTTTTTGGGGTTGAGTCCAGTCCTGACAAGCACAGCCTAGTGGGGTTGGAGGGGTCTAGGGGGATTTTCTTTGTTTTGAGTCCGCTGAAATTCTCGACTTGGCTGCTTTCCTTGCCGAAACTTGATCGTCCTCATTTGCAGGTGTTGCAGCTAGTCGGATGTTGTTTTGTCCGACTGCTACCTCCTGAGACTGGGCCAGCTCACAGCTCTCCTTGTCACAGATGAAGGCTTACTTAACATCGCTACATAGGGAAAGTACTCCTGCCGGTCCTGGCATCTTGAGTACCATGTATGTATAATGGGGCACCACCATGAATTTGGCTAGTGCAGGCCATCCGAGTATGGTGTGATACACGGTCTCGAAGTCAGCAACCTCGAAGCATATGTTCTCAGAGCAGAAATTCTCCCTCGTGCCAAAAGTAACTAGCAGAGTGATCTGTCCAAGTGGAGTGGAAGAGAGGCCAGGGATTACCCCCGTGGAAGGAAGTTGTACTCGGCCGAAGCTCGGATCGAGGGATCTTCATCTCGTCAAGCATTTTGACGAACAATATGTTGAGAGCGCTTCCTCCATCAATGAGGACCTTTTTCAACTTGATACTCCTGATGACCGGATCTAGGATGAGTGGGTAATGCCCTGGATGCGTGACTCGGTCGGGGTGGTTCACGCGGTCAAAGGTGATTGATATCTCTGACCAACGTAGGTATTGGTAGACATCTACCGAGATCGAGTTGACTTCTCAGGCTGTTAGCTTTTGTTTTCTCTTGGACTCGTATGCAGACGGCCCTTCGAAGATGTGGTTGAGCTCCGCCTGGGGATCTCGCCGGCTACGCCCGAATCTAGTTTATCCTTGTCTTTGGCATCACCAGATAATGACGTTTGCTCCGAAGAAAACTTCTTGAGCATGAAGCAATTCTTAGCCGCGTGTTTCCCCTTTGGGTGGAAAGGTCATGGCCCATTCATGATTTTCTGGTATTTGTCCGTCCTTGAGGGTTGCGGCCAACAGCACTCCACATCCGCCACAACGTTGTCCGACTTGTGTATGCCGGACTTAGTGTCAGCGTATTTGTTGGCCATGTCGAATAGAGCCTTGACAGAACTCGAGGCTTCCGAGTGAACTTGGTGATGTATGGGGTGTCCTTAACTCCCTTATGGAAGGCAGCGATGACGACCTCGTCCTTGATCTTTGGTATCGAGTTCCTCTTCTCGGAAAACCTCTTGATAAAATCACGGAGGGACTCGTTCTTACTTTGGTGACATTGATATAAGTCATACTCGAAAGATGGCCTCCCACATGTTCCTTGGAAGTTGGCAATGAAACGCTCTTGGAGTTCTCCCCAAGAGTTGATTCATCGCTTGGGAAGGTCGGTTAACCATGTTCTCGCCAAGTCAGCTAAGGCAACTGGGAGATAGTTAGCCATGGTCTTATGATCGCCTCCGGCTGAACAGATTGCCAAAGTGTAGACTGTGAGCTAGGACTCGGGGTTGGTCTTCTCATCGTACTTTTCGATTCCAGTTGGCTTGAAGCCTGATGGCCAGCCAACTTGTTTTAGCTCATGGGTGAACGCCGGAACTCCTTCATCTAGGTGAGGGCTCCGACTCCGACTACGGTGATGAAATCGGTCGTGGCGGAGGCTGAAGCGCTCGTGCTTGTCTCCCAGTTGGTGGTGCTCATCTTCCTCACGTTCTCGGCGTCGGGCATTGATATCATGGTGGAGATCCCGCCGTAGTCGTCCTCAGGCATCCTGGTTGTCATGGTGGTCGTCATGGTGCCGCCTTCAGTCATTGTTTTGATTGCCGAGTGACGTATGACAGGACTCCGAGCAATGCCAACTAGAGCCAGTTGCACAGCGCCGTGCTGAGGTAGATGAAATCGCCACGTCTGAAGCCATCTTATTCGACGGTATTAGGGTGTCTCCACATTGTTGTCGCTGCTGACAGGCCGCGACGTTGATCATTGCTTTGATCCTTTCGATGGTCGGGGTGGCCTGGTGGTTAGGCTCGAACTGCAAGGTGTCGAGTAATGTGGTAGTGGCTACGACGTTTTGTTGTGGGGTCACAAAGACGTCATGGTCACCGACTCGAGTTTGGAGGATCTCCTGTTGTGCAATCCGCCCAGCCTTACACAGGTTGTCATTACGAGCATCGCACTCAGCTTGAAAGCATCGTGCATCTTCCTCTTGTTGTTCACACAGTCGGCGAGCCTCCTCCTCTTGCTGGTCGCTTAGTCAGCGTGCCTCTTGAGTGGGAGTTGAGCCCTTGGACATCATGAAGACTTCGCGTGGTGGGGAGAAACTTGCCGAGCTGCTATCCGACTGGGAGTCGGAGTTAGAGTAGTTTATGGGGATAATTATAACTCCAACCTCCCTAGATCCGATCTCGAGCGGCTCTGGGCCGTATCCGAGTCGAACCTTGGGGGATTGGATCTGCCGCACTGGAGTGAGATTAAATTATCCGTGGCATTGCTGAGTCCGAACGGGAGATCGACGATCTCCTCCTTTCTTAGCCCAATCTTGGCTGGCTCAAGGCCGAGTCTGAGTCGACACTGAAAGAAAGAGTTGTCTTCGAGACTCACAATCTTGGGGATTGTTACAGCATGTCGTCGAAAATTGCTGCAGCATTGAGCAGGCTGACTGGCACGGAGTCGGCTTGGTTTCAAGCCGATCGGATAAAGTCCGAGTCAGAGAGGGTGAGTAATGCGAGACTAGGTGCCCGATCTTCCGATAGGTTCGATTTGGCGACGTGAAGACGTACACGTTTTCAGGCTTCCGATCAGCGATCGTCACCTCACAACCGCTATACCCACACGTCTAGTTGTTATCAACCACGCTCTCACGTAGTAGACCTCACCACGAAGGTTTTATCCCTGCAAGCATTCGAAGAAACTCACAAGAACAAGGAAGAAGGCAATCTGAACTGCAGATGAATAATTTAACACTCGAACTTAGGGTTCCACAAACCGATCTAGACAACGAAACTGCAATTGTAGAATAATCTAAGCAAAACCTGACTCTAAACGATGATGGCTACTGAATATATATGAGTTGGGACGTTCTAGGGTTAACCTTAGAGCGCACACCCCTTGGGTTTAGCCCACGACACAATTACAAGGCCCAAGGCCCAAAACAGACTTGGACTGGAAGAGGTATGTATCTTATTTCGACGATTCTAGATAGCTCAAGAGGAATTTTGATATGGGACCAAAACCATCTGAAAGTAGACTCCATAAGCTTTCCAACAAGTACTCATGGACCCTGAAAGTCCTTCCGGATCAGCGACTAGGTCTGTTTGAAGTTGATGCTATCAGGAGGTCCGAATCCGAATCCAAAATGTGCAGAACTTCATCTCTTGCCTTCTATGGACCAAAAGTGATGTGTGATGTAGGAGTAGACTTGGGTAAGGTCTTGATTTGGTTCCCAATCAACTTCTTTGATCATCCATGCGTTCCTTGCGCTCGGTCTCTTTTCCTTCACCCAAACAAGTATCTCTGCAAACAAGAACACACAAAACTTATGGTGCAATAACGGGTGTTCAAATAGATAACACGTAAATCTTACGTAGAAAGCATGCACCTTTCGTTGATGAATACATAAGGTAGCTATGGTCATATCTGAGCTAATGATGTCCTCATCATTCTCCCCTTCTTGATTGGAAACCGTCCACGGTTTTACCTTGTCATTAAGCCTGATGAACATATCTTTATCTTTCACAACATAGGGTGAGATAGTGTTATGCATATGGTTGAATTCTGAAATTTTTAAACACGGAGAACACTTTGTAGTGTCGTTGTAGCTCACAACACTCCCCTTCTTGCAAACCAACCTGCAACTCATTTAAAGAACTAGAGGAACTAGATAAAAAATGATTTATACTTATGCGGTCGTCTAGGCAAGACATGTCATTATGAAAAGGAGGTATATTAAAATTCAAACAAATGTATACACTATGCATATTATATTCTCCTTTATTATCATAATTGCCAATAATATGAAAAATCACATGAGAAGGACATTGCAAATCAGATCTAGCAAATAATTTCTTCTCTAAACAATTGAGTGGACAAAGATCATCAGATTGAATATAGCCCCAAGTATTTAAAGAAGATAGCAATCTAAGCTCTTCATTCTCGCTAGCAATGTGAACAACATGTCTAAAATCAGCACATGGTGGTTCAACAACATTACTAACATGTTCATTCACTAGTTGTGGCATGGATATAAGTGAAGTATTGCACAACTCTTCTTTATCACAAGAAATAGGAAGCAAATCATCGTGTGACAAAGGTAATTTAACACACGATTCCACTGGTGATTGCTCTAAACTAACATGATTAGTGGACATATATAGCACATCAGAATTATCTATACCTTGAGTGAATGTAGCACCATTTCTGTTACCTTTGTTCACATTTTCAAAAACTGTAGGTGCACTCTTAATTAAACCATCTTAAAACATGCATGGAACAACAGGTGGATCTTCTTTCTCTATGTCTTTCTTCTTTTCCTCATTACCTTGGCTCTTCTCAGATATCTGCAAAATGTTAGTGCCCAAAGCAATACGTTCATTTTACAATAACTCAGGTTTAGGTGAAGGCATCAAAACATTAGTATTATTACATTTATTTCTCAAAACCTCATGGTTTTTAATCTTTTCTCTCTCAAGATCATCTTTCAAAATTTCAGCAGGGGACATAGGTAGCAACTTAAATTTCTTGCCATTATGTGTGAAAGTCTACGTGTTGGTTCTACCACAGTACACAACATTTCTATCATATTCCCAAGGTCGACTCAAAACTAGAGAACATGCTTGCATTGGAACAACATCGAATATGGCACTATCATGATAATTGCCTACTGAAAACTCCACTTTCACAATTTTACTTACCTTCAACTTACCGCAAGAATTGAACCATTGGATGTAATAAGGCCGAGGAAGCGGTTGCGTCGGCAATCCAAGCTTCTCGATCATATTTGAACTTGCCAAGTTGCTACAGCTGTTGCTATCAATGATAATACGGCATGCTCGATTCATAACCAAAAACCTTGATTGGAACTAATTGTGGCATTAATTTTGCTCCGCTTTTTCCATTTAAGAACTTAGCACTCGTTGTACCAAAGTACTCTCATTATCCTGCAAAAGGTTAATCACAGAAGAAGGGACAACAAGGGGTTGCTTCTCTAAATGACACACTTTATTTTTGTAAGCAAAATTCTGAGATAGAGAAACAAATTTCTCTCGCATAAGCATTTTCATATCATTCCAAGTTTGAGGCAATCTATCATGTGAAGACGTTATTAAATTTTGCCACCATATTAAATCATGAGAAGTTAAGACACTAGTAGCATTCTTAATCTTTCGTTTATCACACATATGACGATGAGAAAAAATTTATCAATCATAATTTTCCAACTCATGTATGCTTCCGCACCAAATCCATTATACGAAGAGGGAGATGACACAGTCTTATCTTCAATTGTCGAAGGTGATGTGGTAGCTATGGTAGGGCTCTCATCCAAATTCTTCGTCTCCTTTTCATCCTTGGTGTGAACTGTCATAGTTAGAGGAAGACAAGAAGAAACAGTAGCTGGCTGCTAATGTCGTCTTAATTGTTCATATTCACTAAGGAGGCCTTTCGTGTTCTTAGCTATCGCCTGAAGGTCTTGTTGTATAGAGTTTATGCTATGTCATCACATTCCTGCCATTGTTAGTAGAAAATAGAAAACAACACAAAAGCGTTATCCCTATCACTACTAGGTAGTGGACAGTGGAATCACACACTCTCAAGCAACCAAAAGCGTCTTACCGAACTCTTATGATATTCTTACTGATTGAAGCAGGTGGTACGACCGGAGAGGTGGGACGTTGATAGCGGTGAGTGTTGCGATTACTCGGATCAAATCTATACTGATAAGAAGTTTATGGATCTCGGGAGGCTCAAAAGTATAGTAGCAAGGATTAGCAAAAATTAATAGCAGAGTAGCAAAGCTGAATAAATGTCCCAAATACTTGTAGCAGTCACTGGCCGAGACACGTTCCTGGAACCAACCTAACAAGCGAGAGTAAGAAACAAAGAACTTAGGACAGCTCTCTCTCACCAAGTCTCTCAAATATCTCGAAAGATCAGCAAGACTACTCACTGAAAACAGCTCTCTTCTTTTTTTTTCTTTCTTTTTTTGGTATATTTTTTTCTTCAACTAGGAACTGAAAAATAGCAAAACCTCAGGAAGGAGCAGCTCAAGCCGATGTAAGATGTGGCCTGGAGAGATTTGTGAGCGTGCTTTAAAACTCATTCTAGAACTTCAGGGCTCGAAAATTCAGTCTTGCAGGCCAAATTTTACTATTTTAGATTGGCCAAACCCAACAAAGGGGGGAGAAGCGGATGTAAAATTTTCTGTAGATGTCCGCAGATATAAAATTTTTCCGATTTCGAGTCCGTATGCAAAAGTTATGGCTGTTTTAAGAAAGGTAGTTGATGTGAACGTGGGTGTCCTGATCTTTCGATGAGAGGATAAATCGATTGCATGGAGCAACGTTGGCGATCCGACTACAACCGTCCAGAGACGTTGCGCCTTAGCAATCGTTACACCAACTCCAGAAGCTGTTCGCAATCTCGACGGATGCACGATCAGCCCAACCACGAGGGTAATTGTTCCTGTAGGCAATCGAGAACTAGCAAGAACAAGATGAACAAGCAACTTAATTTGCGAATAAAGATGAAGGTTTAATCCAAGAGAATAAATGGTGGAGTTTCGAAGACGAGCAAACCGGCGATCTAGCCGATCACGGGATTACATGGTAAAGTAGCGACACTAACATTAATCTAACAAAACCCAATCTGTTTGTGGTGGCTCTAAGGGTATTAATAGGATGTGAGGACGGCCATAGGGGTGTTGGGGTCGTTCTCCAACCCTAGGACGCGTCCTTAATGGACCCGACTTGATACATGGGCCTTCGGCCCAAAAACGGTGACGCAGCACCTTAAACAAGGACCCCTCGTCACTAAAATAATGATTGCGGATGATTCCGAGCAGATATAAACATGAGTATGGATCCGTTGGAAAGTAGACTTGATAAGCTTTTCGTGAAGTACTAGAACTCCCAAATCAGAGTTTGTATGAAGTCGTGGCGGCCGTCACAAGTTAGCACTGTCGTACAGTCCGATTCCAGCCTGCGCGAATCCCTTTTTTTGTTGATCTCCTCCATCATTCCTGAGCAATAACAACATGCATAGATCTCCATGCTCCACATAAGTTGGAGACAAACTTAGAAACGAACTCACCTGATAATTAAGCTGACGTGCACGAGCGCGAGTAAGCGGCAGCGTAGGTGTGGACGTATCAACAATTTTGATGTCCTCATCAGTAGTGCGAACTAGTGTTTCGCGGCTTAACCCTGTTGCTCTGACTAGAGTATAAGTGCCAATAGGTCAAGCGGGGTTGACAAGGAGGCTAGCGATACAGGGCGATTGACACAAGGCGGCTTGCGAGCTATGTAAAAAGGCTTGTGAAAGCGGGTTAAAAGCTCAAGGCGGCTTGCAGTCTGAAACCGAGTAGAACTCGATCTCTCAAGGCAGGCTCTCGCGCAACGCAATAGCTAGAACTAGAATCATGAACACAACTCTAAACCAGCGACCACTAACTTGACCTAGGACACTGACTCAATAAAGCAAAACGGAAAAAAATTTTGCAAAGGCACAAAGGGGTTTGGACAAGGGATAAACCTAACACTACGAAGAACACGGTGGTAATAATAAATTTTTGGGTTTTCTGGACTCTAGGTAAAAGAAACAAAGATGGATAGATGGGAACAGATAATACCTATTGGGCTACCTGTGCTCTGATACCACTTGATGCGAGACTATGTGCCCGATCTTCTGATAGGTTCGATTTGGCAACGTGAAGACGTTCATGTTTTGAGGCTTCCGATCAGCGATCGTCACCTCACAACCGCTACACCGACACATCTAGTTGTTATCAACCATGCTCTCATGTAGTCGACCTCACCACGAAGGTTTTATCCCTGCAAGCAATCGAAGAAACTCAAAAGAACAAGGAAGAAGGCAATCTGAATTGCAGATGAATAATTTAACACTCTAAGTTGAGGTTCCACAAACTGATTTAGACGACGAAACTGCAATGGCAGAATAATCTAAGCAAAACCCGACTCTAAACGATGACGGCTACTAAATATATATGAGTTGGGACGTCGTAGGGTTAACCCTAGAGCGCACAACCCTTGGGCTTAGCCCACGACACAATTACAAGGCGCAAGGCCCAAAACAGACTCGGACTGGAAGAGGTATGTGTCTTGTTTCGATGATTCCAGAGAGCTCAGGAGGAATTTTGACATATGACCAAAACCATCTGAAAGTAGACTCCATAAGCTTTCCAACAAGTACTCATAGGCCCCGAAAGTCCTTCTGGATCAGCGACTAGGTCCGTTTGAAGTTGATGCTGTCAGGAGGCCTGAATCCGAATCCAAAACGTGGAGAACTTCATCTCTTGCCTTCTATGGACCAAAACTGACGTGGTGATGTAGGAGTAGACTTCAGTAAGGTCTTGGTTTGGTCCCCAATCAACTTCTTGGATCATCCATGTGTTCTTTGCACTCGGTCTCTTTCCCTTTATCCAAGCAAGTATCTCTGCAAACGAGAACACACAAAACTCATAGTGCAGTACGGCTGTTGAAATATATAACATGTAAATCTTATGTAGAAAGCATGCACCTTTGGTTGATGAATACATAAGGTAGCTATAGTCATATCTGAGCTAGTGATGTCCTCATCAGTGAGGTCGTTGAATTTGTCGGCAACGAAGTCGAGGCTCTCGAAGCTGATTATCTCCCCGAGGAAGAACTTGACGCCGTCGACTCCAGTGGTTGGATCCATCAGGCTTGATGAAGATGATCTCAACGAAGCCCCTATCTGGCGCTCCAACTGTTGATGCTTTGTATTGGCAATAATAATATGGGGCTACACATCAGACCTAAACTTTATGGATTGCAAAGGAACACGAAACAATTTATCCTGGTTCAGGCCCTCAAGATGAGGTAATACCCTACTTCCAGCTATTGTGTATTGCCTTTGAGTTTTCTCTGGTGAGATTCTGTTCTTCTACCCCAGGGGGCTCCTTGCCTCTCATTATATACCGAGGAGGCAAGGCTACAAGGTAGAAACCCCAGTCAGACTCGACCAAAGGATTTCCTTCTAGGAACACAACGTACCTAGCTAGGGCTACATCCCTTTTCTTATCGTACAAGGTAATACGCACCGAGTTTTGTTGCATCCCTAATTACAAAATTGGGCCTATCCTCTGTCCGAGTGGACGGAAAGCTTCTCATGAGGTACTTGGGGCCCATGGCCTCCACAGTCAAGGTGAGGTTGCTGAAGTTGTTGGTGATCAAGTCGAGGCTCCTGAAGCTGCTCTGTTGCTCGGGGTTGAACTTGACGCCATCAACTCTAGTGTTTGGATCCATCAAGCTTGATCATGATGATCTCGACGAAGCCCCAATCTGGCGCGCCAACTGTTGATGCTTTGTATTGGCAATAATAATATGGGGCTACTTGTGAGACCTTGTCACACCCCGAACTGGCACCGCCGTACAACAGCACCAGTTAGGGCGTGCCGCAGGAAAACAGCGCGAACTGCCTTCCCGCGGAACCGCTATACAGATACCAGTCCCAGGATTCAGCGCTGGTATTCACGGCAATTAGAAATGCATCATTGCAGAACCTTAAATAAATAAACCTATACCTTAACTTACGTTGCAGCTTCGGAGCAAGCCGGAGACAACAACGAACAACACAGAGGCAGCGGTAGCAGCGGAACAGCGGACTAAGTCCCAACACACAGGCAACGGCTGGGAACCAGAATGAAACCCTAATCTTCGCTTCACTGCAACTCCCGCATCCAGCTCCCAGCGGAGAACTATATATATATATAGAGCAAGGGTGAGTACTTATGTACTCAGCAAGCCAGGGGAACTTAGGTGGTTGTTGCGAGCTTCAAAGAGAGGTTGGTTATTTTGCAATCTGCTTTGTTTAAATCTTTTTAAATCTACTAGTGTGTGCTTCTCAACAATCAAAGCGAGGTGAGTCTCGCCCGATCGGAGTGAGTTGTATCAATCTTTGAATAGGCGCAACTATCAAGAGTTGGCCTCTGGGATCCAGCGCCATCAGCTGATCCAACCTCATCGGGCCCACAGCCCTGTTGTCCATGGCAACTTCACAACATTTTCCGAAATCGGATTCCCAATCCACAAACATCATTTCACAAGTAGTTGTCAAACAAAACTACGCTAAGGAATCATCTCACATTCGCCCATGACCGTGGGCATGGCTATTCAAACAGTTTAGACCTCTGCAGAGGGGGTACACTTTACCCACACGACGCGACTCACTCTAGTCACCAGATCACACGCATTGGGTACGATGTGGTGACGTAGAGGCTTTTGCGACAAGGCATTTCCCAAACCCTCCTAGGTTACCCCATGCCAACTGGAGGGGTCCTCAGACCATGCAGTGCCAGGAACCTAGGAGGCACCCCTGACGCCCTCCCGCACGATCCACAGTCCAATGGCACGCAAGGCATCCCTAGGAGACTCGTTACTCAGCTAGGAGTTATCTCATATCACCAATGTGGTTGTACTGTCATATGTTCGGATGAAATTCCAGAGGAATCGGTCCTTAGCCACAGTGCGGGAGACTCGTCCCGATGGCACGATCCCCGTACCATGTTTTTCACAAACCATTTTATTTTCAAGGGACCAACCCAGGTGTCGGGTTTTCCAAAATTTCATAAACCCAATTTTACCCATCGTAGATATTTTTAAATTTGATAGGCAATCACCGATACCATGCCCGTCGACACAGATATCGGGATCTATCAAGGGAGGTGACAAGGAGGTATAAGGGAGTCACAATCAATCAAGGAAGGCATGCAACAAATGGGTTGGCGGCCCGTCGATCGCCTTGCGAACGCGGCCAAGAAATTATAACAGTGTAACCAAGTGTATGCGATTTGTCAAATAAAATACTTGTCCCGAAATTATGTGTTCGAGATGATCAAAGGTGACTTGCCTTGCTCTAGGTCTTCACTAGTCTTCGAGGATCGTCGCGAAATCCGCTCCGAAATAAAAATTCCGGCGACCGTTACTATGCATAGACACACAAAAATCTACACAAAATCCAAGAAATAGATCCTATTTAGTGCTAATAATAGTGCCATTAAATAGATCTCAATTTTAGAAAATTACTGGAATTAGAACAGAGTCAATCGGATGGATGGATGAAAAGATATTGATTTCCGAAGGTTTATTGAATTTCTGGATAACTGAGAAATGGAATTAATTAATTTTTGAGGGAGAATATTCAAGAGAATATTCCCTGGGCCAACACTGACATCCGGGGCCCACCGGCAAGCGCAGCCCACGGGGCAGAGGGTCACAGAGGGAGGCTGGGTGACAGTGGCCTCGGTGGCCCACTTGACAGTGGCACTAGGGGAGGCACGCCTCACTGACGGCTAGGGCCCACTAGTTAGTGGGGCCCGGCTGGTAGCGGCACTGGAAGTAGAGCCACAGCAGCTGTGGCCCGACGGTAAGCAGCGCGGCTCAGCTCATTTCGCAATGGCGTGACAAGAACAAGATGGTGAGCAGTGCGGCAAGTCCAATGGCTCATGGTGGCGGGAGGGATTCCGGCGATGGCGGCTGCTCGGACCGAGTGGTTTGCACTAGTGGATGAAGGAGACCGCGACAAAGATTTTGAGCGGCTCGGATTCGCTAGACTCCGCTCGACGGTGGCCGATGGCGGGATGCCGTGGCGGCGGGGAGAGAGAAAAAGGAAGACGACGATGCTGACCGTGGCGGCGCCGAGAGGAATGAGGTCTACGCATGGGGTCCAGCGGCGGTCGATGTCGAGCGGCGGTGGTGAATGGCGATGGGAGGCCGACGGTGAGTAGAGAGTTAGGGGAGCAAGGGGAACGGTCGACGACTATGGCGGAAGGGAAGAGTAGTAGCGAGATGTACTCCGGTTAACATGCAAGGGCTGCGCCCAGACGGGGTCCGAGACCATCACAGGGGAAACAAGATCATCACCACGGGAAAAAGGGAGCTCACGCCGGTGAGGCGTTCTGTGGTGGCGGCGCTGGTCGAGAAAAGGAGGCCGACGGGAAGTAAGGCCGGTGCGGCGGCACGGGGTTGGGGAAACCGGCGCGGGTTGGCCAGCGTCGGGCAGAGGCAGTCGGGCGGTGAGGGACGGATGCCGGCCCGGTTGATTGGCGGCGGTAGCCGAGCTCCGGAATGGCACTCGGCCAACGGCGTCTGAGAAGAAGAACCAAGGGAGAGGGCGAAGAGGGCTCCGGAGATATTTATAGGCACGGAAGCTCAGGGTCTCGGTCGGGGAGGAGGCTGAGCTTGAAGCTCACTGATTGGAGAGAGAGGTAGGAGAAAGTGCGCGGCGGCGAAAATGCAACGGAGGAGATGCAACGGGCATCGGAGGCGGTCTATCAGACGGCCATTTTTGAAGTGCTTGGGCGGGAGGATTGGTGCCGGTCTCGGTCAAGGTGGGGGTGCAATGGTGACGCGAGCTCAGAGCCGATTTGACTGGCCCGGTCGAGCGGGCAGAAAAAGTGCTAAAAGTGGAGTGGAGAACGGAGCAGCATGGGCGGTGAAAAGCGGCAGTGACCGTCCAGCCCTTGGCGGCTAGCGGCGACCAACGCGGGGCCGGGCAGCACGGTGTCAGTGTGTTGGGGCATTTGACCAAATGATTTATGGGCGAGGTCGGGGAGCAGCGCCGGGAATCAGGGGCGACCGAGATAGAAGAACAGTGGAAACGGGGTCGATGGCGGAGCGCAGGCGAGGAGACACGTGGCCGGATCTAAGCTGCGCGGGTGGCTGAGGGAGGCACACAAGGCGTGATCGGCGCGGCTGTGGAGGCCTCGGGACACGTGGCATGCATCCTACAGGGGCGCGGCGCCCGCGCGTGGAGCCGAGAAGATTAACAGCGGCTGTGCGGTGCGCGAGCCACGCGGCGCTGATCTGACGGCCACGGCGGCTAGAGCGGTAGGAGGCGTACTGCTGGGCCAAAAAGAGGAAGGGCGGCCCAGCAGGAACAGTACCACCTCTCTTTTTCTCTGAGATTTATTTGGAGGCTTTCAAAAGGATTTTAGATTCAAAAACCTTTAATTGAACCCAGCAAAATTGGGGAAATCAAGGAGGGGTCCAGGTAGAAATTTTTGGGTATTTTTGGGGTATATTTTTGTGTATTTGGGAATTGGGTCCTTTTCCGAGGATTTTTGCGGGGATTCCAAAGAGAGATTCAAGGGGGGGATTAAATCCGAATTGCAATATTTAAATTCGAATCTTTTTGGGGAAGCTCAAGGGAATTTTGTGGAGGTTGATACACATATATACACTGGTCTGTATGTGTATGTATACGCAGGGGGGCCTGGGTATATATTTATATATATATGCATATATTTGTATGGAAGTTGTATGTATATATGCATGCATCTATGTATTTCGGTAAGATGGTGGAATTGAGTGTATGAGGTGGATTTCAAGGGAGAGTGAAAGTAAGGGAATTTACGGGATGATTCAAAAGGGGATATTTAGGGTTCCGACATCGGATCTTCAGAACAGGAAACGAAGCGGAGATTTACCGAGGAGAAGATCGGGAACTCGCCGTTAGGGTTTTGGAGAGGAATTTGATAACGGCGATTCGAATTATTTCGGAACAGAGGATTTTGGAGAGTGGATTGTCGAGATCAAGGACAGGATTTTAAATCGAGATCCATGGCACAACATACAACATAGCAAACAAGATCGAAATTTTCACAGGTAGATTTTAGCGAACATATCGTTTAACGTCTGGCTGAAAGCAGGGTGTTACAGACCTAAACTTGATGGACGACAAAGGAATGCAAAACGATTTTATCCTGGTTCAGGCCCTCGAGGTGAGGTAATACCCTACTTCCAGCTATTGTGTATTGCCTTTGAGGTTTCTCTGATGAGATTGTGGTGTCTTCTCTGGTGAGAGCGTTCTGCCCCAGGGGGCTTCTTGTGATGAGGACATCGCTAGTAATGTCAAAGCTAGTAATGAGACTCCAATAACAGGACCAATAACAAGAGCACGAGCCAAGAAACTACAATCTCAGGTAAACCTGCTCCTTAATGAATATGTCATTAATTTTAATGAGAATTTTATACTACCTAAAAACAATGTCTTACTTGTGCTCAGATTTGAAGAGTCAGCAATGGATGGAGATCAAGGATATGTGGCCATCATCCAAGGAAGCACAAGCCCACGGCATGAACAATCCAGCCCATGAATAATTCTGTGCTACAGTACCATGCCGTGAATAGTACAGCCCATAAACAGCACCGTGCTACAGTAGTTGCGTGTGAATAGTACCACATGGAAAGTTTAGTGTGGAATAGCCTTAGGCTAAGACTATATATTGAGGGGTAGACCCCCATTGTAAAGGGGGAACCACTTTTGATAATACTCTTGTTCTTTCTGCTGGCTGAACCAACTTGAGGGAATTGGGAGTTCACTGAAATTAAGATTGTTCAACCTTTTCCGCTGGGAATTGGGAGCACGATAGAACTTCATCGGTGGTCGTGAAGTTCAGCACGTGAGATTGGGCTAATTATAGAGTGCTAACTCTTGCATTGGCAACGGGGGATCACTACGATTCATCAAATCCACGTGAGTATCTAGATCCTACGTCGAGAAGATCAGGCGACCCCATATCATCTTGTCTCTCCTTATATACTGAGGAGGCAAGATTACAAAGTAGGAATCCCAGTTGGACTCAACCAAGGGATTTCCTTTTAGAACACAATGTAACCGGCTAGGACTATACCCTTTCCCTTGTCATGCAAGGTAACATATGTCGAATCCTATTGTATCCCTATTTACATGATTAGGCCCATCCTCTATCTGAGTGGCCACAAAGCAGCCCATGGCCTCCACATGTAATTAACTTTTATATATGAAGTACACGGTAGCAGATTCACATATTGGTGTGAAAATGGGTCTGAGCACCTCCTGAGCTAAAAATAAAAGAGGCATATGAAAATTAAGTCCCTCATTATCTCACTGCCATCAACAAGTTTTTGGTCAAAATTGATCAACATTTTAAAGGAAGAAGCACTCGGACGTAAAAGCGCTCTTGTCTAGAACCACTCGAGTCAAGACCACTCGGGCTTCAAACCACTCAAGCTTAGAGTTGGGCAGAAGAAAAGAGCGAGGCAACTCAAGTGCGGAGGACTCGGGGGCTACTATGGAGTACATGGGCCCCAGGTAGCATCATGGGAAGGATATCTGACTGGATATACAGGAGGTAGACTGAGCCATGGAGTTAGAAATAGAGTAGAATTTGCTCATGTAAAGGCATACCTTACAAGGCATGGATTAGAGTCCTATGCGGACACCTTTGTGTAAATTACTATATAGGAGATAGGAAACCAAATCGTGCTCGGACTAGTTACCTATTATGTAACCCTGCCCCCATGGTATATAAGGGGAGCAAGGATCCCAATTAGGTGACAAGTAACGAGAAGAAATAACAACAGAATAGACACAGCCAACAGAGCAATACAACCTGGCGGGTTCTGATCCGCCAAACAGGAGTAGGGTATTACCTCTTGCCGTGCACCTGAACCTGTATAAATATCCTTGTCCTGTGTCACCATCAAGCTCTAGATCCAACGCATAGCCCTAGTTTCATTATTGTCGACAATAAACATCGACAGTAAGGTTAAGTGAGCAAGTCAATCAATAGCACACCATGAGCAAGGCAAGTCACCATGCCCCCCCCTCCTTTGATCCAATTGTACCTATATTGTGAAATGTTATGCTTTCAAATAAATTGCATGCTATATTTAAATTACATACCTAGTTGTTGATTAAGCCTACCTTGATGTTGATTACCTTTACCTTGATAACCATGGATATATGTTGAAGCCCTTAGTCAAACTATTGACACATACTTAGCAATGCCTGTAGTACTTGTCACATGAAATGATAATGTGATTTGGGAGATAATCACCAGGGTAGTGGCGGTTATCAAAAAGCAGATGGAGACATGCATTACCATCTTGTGAAACATATGAGAAGTTTGGAGACATGCATTTGGAGGGAAGTGTGAGGATGGGCAACGCAGCTGAGGAAGTAGAGGAGTCGGTTTGCGTCGGCCACGTATCTTCCACGCGTCGAGCATGTCCTCAGCGTGGTCAGGACATGTCCTCACGTGGCTGGGGGCTGGACCGGGGTGGAAACGAGCTGGGGTGGCTACCAGGTGGGTCCAGGGCGGGAGGGCTGAGGTGTGAGTGAGGGGTTTGGGTAGGAACCAAGGTACATGAGGGTTTTTGGGTATTTTCAGGATTTTTCAGGATTATTTTTCCTCCCTCTCTCTTTGAAATTTATTTGACCAAGTTCTAGAAGGTTTCAAGGCTTGGCTATTTTTGTGTAGCATCTACGGAGAACCTACTTTCCATTTTTCAAAGTTTCATTACAAAATTAAAAATGGTTTATTCCCAGAAATTCAAACAAAAGAGAGCTGATTTAAACTAGTTTGAATTTATTCAGTAGCTAAACTGTTGAATTAAATTCTGAAAAATTTATATTTATTCATCATAAATAAACTAATATTTGAATAAATTATCTCATGTATACACTTATGTGCAGGAGTTGGG
This sequence comes from Oryza meyeriana var. granulata, assembly GCA_003991445.1. Taxonomy (NCBI): domain Eukaryota; kingdom Viridiplantae; phylum Streptophyta; class Magnoliopsida; order Poales; family Poaceae; genus Oryza; species Oryza meyeriana. Next base: position 96,019 of record RYFJ01001008.1, read on the forward strand.
GAATCCTAAGGGTGTTTTGATTTGTCCGATTGCGGTTTAAATAAAATTCCAAGAAAATTATGGTGGTTAGCCCATGGTATGGTCAAAGCACTGGTCCAATTAGATTTGTCTTAAAGTTTTAGGTCGAGTTAGGGTAAATCTCCAAAGTTAGCTGATTAACAGGATTGATAGAACTGAGTTATGTGAAGGGGTTTTGCACTTTTTATTTTATGTGCTTTAGTTGTGAATTGGGATTGGGGAAAATTACTGGAGACAGAGGGTGCATAGGGCAACAAACTGGTGGAATCTCACTGGATGATAGGCTATGAATTTTATTTGGTGAAATTGCAAAGTTGGCTAAATTAGATAGTTTGGCTGTCCTAAAGGCTGAATTCTTTCAGTTTTGAATACTTGATCCAGTTAGGTTCCCTGGAGGTATAAATTATTGTAAAATTTCTGTGAGTAGAGATATGTGTGGTTTATCTCCTGTACAATTTGCACACCTAGATTAGTTACGGTTTAATTTGGGTAAAATTGTGAAGTAGGCTTCAGAGCACTGTTTTTCTACACTGAAGTGATTAATTAGGGATTATTGTCACCACTATTTTATATGTTTAACTTGTGAATTAATTTAGGCCCAATTTACTGTGAATAGATGGATACTTTATTGACATTATGGCAGACATATAAACTTAGAAACCTTATGGATGATTTATAGGGGATTTTGTGAATGTGGCTATTTGTCAATGTGTTTTATAACTTTTCATGCATCATTTCATGTGGAAATCTTGTGATCCAAGGTTGGGTAAAATTACTGTGAGTAGATCACATTAGTTATAGCATTCTCTATAGGTTTTCATGGCAAGACAATTTAGGGATTTAATGTGGTGAAAATATGAACTAGGTGACTTGACATTGCTAATTTCCATATTAGGTTAATTTGAGGGGTTTTATTAAAGCACTAGACCAAGTGATAAAATTACACAAACATTATTGTGACATGTGTGTGATGTGTAGCACTTGTGAGAATTTCCTCAACAATTTATGTTGCACTAATTATTTTTAGTATTTTCTTTTAGTCACTCAAATGCACATGAACCTATAATGAAAATGCATTTAAAAGCCAAAAACAATGGAAATAAAACATGCACACCCAAAGATGGTATTTTACTTATTTACAATTCTTATTACTTGACTTTTATATGTATCACTTTGGGTTGGTTACAATTTTATTGTAATAGATTCATTATTAAGATTTCTATTTGCCAAATTTCTAATTATAAAAGGATTTAACTTATACAAGGATAACCTAAAACACTTCAAGACAAACAATGGCATCCAAGGTTAAGCACACATGGTTCATCACATTTACTTTTTGAGATTTCCAAACTTTTACTTTGAGTCTGTTTTACCAATTTAAGTTCTTAGGGGTGGATTTAAACTATGATTTATAGTTGGACCATTTGTTGTCATTTTAAGTTGCGCCTAATTAATTTAGCAACTTGCAACCTAAGGTCATAGAGTCACGGTTTGTATCCCATAGAGTTGTTCTGATGGGAGACGTGGTGCCCGATCTTTCAATGAGATTGATAACTATCGATTGGTGGGTGGAGATGACCCTGGCAATCTGACTACAAACGCATGACGTCGCTTGCGCCTTAGCAATCGCTGAACCAACTCCAAGATGTTATTGACCCCGCTGGCGGCGAGATCAACCTGAACACGAAGTTCAATTCCAGCAAGCAATCGAAGAACTAGCAAGAATAGGACATAGGCAATCTGATATTGAAATATGAATGAAGCATAAATTGTATTGCGGACACAAAGTTGGGATCCCGAAACTGTCTTGACAGGTGGTCGTCCGACACAACTGAAGAACAGAAGTTTGCACAAGGGCTAAACCTAAACTCAACGAAATCCAAGTCGTAACAAGGGAGGCGGTGGCTCTTAAATAGGGCGACGACCAGGGAGGGACGTCCCACGCACATGCCTAGGATTACAAGGCCCATGGGCCCAAGTGGGGATGGCGCAGCACCCGTTTGACTCGGACTCAAGAGCCAACATGGATTATTTTGATGATTGCGGCCGGCCTGGATGGAATTTGAAGATGAGGTTGGATCTGTTGGAAAGTAGACTTCATAAGCTTTCCATGAAGTACAAGAGCATCCCAAACGGAGTCCGTATAAGGAAGTTATGTCCGTTTAAACTTGGTACCATCGCAGCAGTCCGAATCTGATTCTAAAACGAGACCATCTCGAATTCTTGCTTGACTTGGTCCCTTTCCTTCATCCTTTCCCAGATTCCTAATCACAATTAAATCATTTGCATTAGGTAGCAAACTATTCTCAATAATATATGAACCTAGGAATGAATTCACCTGGTAATTAAGTTGACGAGCACGAGCTCGAGTAAGTGGTCCTTGTTGTTGTTGTGAATGAGTTGTATCCATGGAAGGGATGTCCTCATCATCTTCATATTTTGAATCCTAGGTGGTTTTGGTCTCAGGGAGAAGTAAAATATTTCTAACAAGTTAAATTTTGAATTTAATGTCATCTGAGTTAATCTTAGTAGATTGTTCTGAGGATTTTGGGAAATTTTCGATAGCTATTTTTAGGTGTGTTACAACTGAGACCCCCTAGTCTTGGTCCAAAATTGTTTTGATTATTTTATTTTAGCTAGTGTTCATAAAAAAACAACAAAACACTTTTTATCTTCTCCAAAAAATTTGGAATTTCCATAATTAGATTTTTGGGTCTATTACAATCAGTGCCAAGTATAGGCCCGGCACCGGAATCCCGGCACTGATGAGAGGGTCATCAGTCATTATTCAAACATCGGATAAATATTACATATCGTCTTTGACGTTATAGTTACAACAAGCAGAAATTACTTCATCATTGTACTACACGATAAATCAATATCTTTAGATGGTGGTGGCGCTCCTTGTTCACTTGCTGGATGACCGTCCCTAGACATATTGTGTAAGCCTTTTGGGTTGATGACTTCACTAACGATGAAGCCAGCAAGTTCGTCTTGAAGGCCCTAGATCTGAAGATCCGTTAAGGCACTTGTATCTAAATGATCTCTCTACGTGCGAAACAGTTAGCATATCAGGATAAATTTTGAAGCTATTAATACAGTTATACAATATATGTGTGGTTATAGCAGATATATACCTCTTCTTCATCCATAAATAACATAACATCAGAAAAGTACATCATGTAGCGCATCACATAAAATCCACAGCGGTTGTTCCCTAGTGGTTGTATGTGGCAAGGAAATCCAACCCTGACACTAAGTTCTTTTTTTTTTACTTGACCTGTTGTAGTGTCCGAATGCCATATTCAGGGCATCGATGACCTCCTGAAATTTTGATTGTGCTTTTTGACAGAAATCCATGACAGTGATGTGATCAGTACGCATATGATGACAAGGAGTAACCAATGAAAACTGCGCACATGTCAACTAGGACTGTATTTTCCATGTCGTACAAGGTTAAGTCTACCGAGTCCTATTGTATCCCTAATTACAAGGTTAGGCCCATCCTCTATTCGAGCGGCCCAATAGCTTCTCATGAGGTACCCGGGGCCCATGGCACCGGTAGCAGCCCCTGAGATCTTCATAGTTGAGTCACAGCTGATGCCGAGTGCTCATCCTCCACGGTGAAGAATTTCCGAGTGCATTGCTCCCGAGTACTCTTTGCCTGAGTGCTTCTTCTCCTGAGTCCTACTTCGTGTCAGCTGGCAATGAGGCTATGAAGGGCTTCATAGAAAATTATGAATAGTGTGCGACGAATAGATGCACCTATTAAGTGTAGCTCCCGACTTTGTGCATAATTGTGAAACAATTAAACATAAAGTCAAAGATCTTTAACCTTGTAGTCTTTTCCAAATAGTATACTACCTAGAAATTAGACTCTTCAGTGTCATGTCAGCTAGAAGAATTTTTGCTTAGGGCAATAGTCGGCTAAGCATGAAAGCCGAATACCACTTTTTGGATTTTAACCCAATATGTGGTCAGGAATGCTTGAGAGATACCAGCATCCCCAATTTTAATGGAGACCAGCTGTTGATCCTTATAAGGATATATCCTCAATACCTGGTAAATAATCAAGATACTCGAAAGTATACACCCGGCTGTAGGCTTAGCTTGAAGCGTATCTGATTATTTGATCGGTTTTTGTAAAATAGCACCTGCATCGCGATTTTAACGCGACCAGCGGGCGACCCAATAGGGCATGCTATTTAAGAACTCATATCTTTGGCGTACTACAGAATAAGCCGGCCTAAACCGACCTACCCAGCGCAGCCCTATTTCAGCGTCAATAACCTCAATCGGTCAGAGGAATCCTTATTTGCAAGCCTTCTGACTTATGTTCTGGATGCAGCATGGTTGCCACAGATACCCGAGTGGATATATTGCAGGATTTGCTTGCCCTCCTCAGGTGTCACGCAGTGCATGAGAACTCTGGATGCGCTTTGACGATATAGGTCTTCTTTGACTATAATAAAGGTTTTACTCCATCGCTTGATTTACTCAACTTCATTGTAATCGAAGGATTAGGGTCTCCCAGTCTTGAATAATAATGAGCACCTCTGTAGATTCCGGGTTTGATGCTGCTCCCGACTGAAAGCTCCAGTAGTGGCTTGTTGCCATGTTTTTGCCACATAGGTACCCGAACACTGCGCTAGCGCATGATTCGGCTGGCGACCCTCTTGGGGCATACCCAACCTGACAAAATTGTAGCTGAATAAGGTACCCGAACCTCATATTAGCATAGGATTCGGCTGGCGACCCTCATGGGGCATACCCTACCCAATAGAATTATGGCCAAATAACGTACCCGAACCTTGCATTAGCATAGGATTTAGCTAGCGACCCTCATGGGGCGTGCCTTACTCAGCAGAGTTGTGACCAAATAAGGTACCCAAACCTAGCATTAGCCTAGGATTCGGCTAGTGACCCTCATGGGGCGTACCCGACCTAGCTGAGTGGCACACAAGCCCCGACTGGCGCTGGAGGTCGGTTTTTAGCCGAATAAGGTATCCGAACCTCGCATTAGCATAAGATTCGGCTAGCGTCCCTCATGGGGCGTACCCAACTCAGTGGAGTGGTACCCGAGCTCTGACTGGTGCCGAAGGTCGGTTATTAGCCAAATAAGGTACCCGAATCCTCTCATTGGCATAGGATTTGGCTGGCGACCCTCATGGGGCGTACCTCACCTAGTGGAGTTGTGACCAAATAAGGTACCTAAACCTAGCATTAGCATAGAATTCGGCTAGCAACCCTCATGGGGCATACCCTACTTAGCCAAGTTGTGACCAAATAAGGTACCCGAACCTAGCATTAGCATAGGATTCGGTTGGCGACCCTCATGGGGCGTATCCTACTTAGCCAAGTGGTACCCGAGCCCTAACTGGTGCCAGAGGTCAGTTATTAACCCACATGGAGCGTACCAAAGCAAAGGTGACATTCGAGTCCCGACTGGCACGAGTACTCGGACAATAGCCCTCGTAGAGCATTCCAAGTTATTCTTGAAGCATAGCACTCCAAGTGTATCATGGCAGACTGGTCCAGCCCCTGAGCGTAGGAGATAGGCTTGTAGCCCCGAGTTCCTATTACGCGGATCCGGAACTAGCTCTGCATTATAAACATATCGGATGAGTAGCATCTGATGAAGAAAACAATCACCCGAAGAAAAATTTATCTATTTTTCAATAGATGTAAATACGTGTTCCTCCTCTTACTGATATTCATTTTCCCCGAGTAGTTGACCCCTTACGTTTAAACACTCTGCCCGACTAGTCATAGCCCCCTAGCATCAGGAGTTGGCTCATGGCTCTTTCCTAGACACGCATTTTGGGTGACTTGAGTTCATCTTTCATGAAGCAGAGCTTCATGGATCGGAATTTATGCTACTCGAGTATTTTTGCAATCAATAAAAGTAAAAACAGAAAATGCGCAGAATGTACACCTATTAGGTGTAAGCGGCTGCGATATTGGCGAGGCCGAGTGAGGAATTGACGATCTCAACCCCCTAGATCCGATCCTGACTAGCACTAAGCCATATCCGAGTCAAACCATAGGGAAGTGAGTTGCCTCCTGGCCCATTTAGATGAGAATATCATATAAAGGAAAAAAATATTTATCAGAAAACAACTTAGCTGTTCGGTATTGCACAAATTGGGAGTAGGGATGCCATCCTTGCATTCGAGCTTGTGAGCCTCTGAACATGTCACTTGTCATTCTGATAATCTTCAATTCTAGGAGGTTGAAGACAGTTGTGACCAACTGCCACAATGAAGTCATTCGACGTGCGTTTGCGGTGCCCGGCTTTAGTCAGGGCCACGTCATCGGTGTCCTTCCGCTCTTTCTGTCAGGGTGCCTTTTTTGTCATCAAGGGCCTCAGCAACAGCGTCGGCCGAGTCAGTGTATTTGTTTGCCATGTTGAATAAAGCTTTGATAGAATTTGGAGGCTTCCGAGTGAACTTAGCGATGAATGGGTGTCTTTGACTCCTTTTCGAAAGGCGGCGATGACGACCTCGTCCTTGATCATTGGGATTGAATTCCTCTTCTCAGAAAACCTCTTGATGAAATCACGAAGAGACTCGTTCTTCCTTTGATGGCACTGATATAGATCGTACGCAGAAGATGGCCTCTCGTACGTTCCTTGAAAATTGGCGATGAAGTGTTCCCGGAGTTCTCCCCAGGAGCCGATTGATCTCTTAGGAAGTACTGTTATCCATGTCCTCGCCAAATCGGCTAGAGTAACTGGGAGGTAGTTAGCCATGGCCTTGTGATCTCCTCTAGTTGCTCGAATCGCCAGAGTGTAGACTGTGAGCCAGGACTCAGGGTTGGTCTTCCCATCGTATTTTTCAATTTCAGTCGGCTTGAAGCCTGTCGGCCAGTCGACTTGTTGCAGCTCGTGGGTGAAAGCTGGTACACCTTCATCTGTGTGAGGACTCCGACTCCGACTACGTTAGTGAAACCGCTCATGGTGGAGGCCGAAGCACTCATTCTCTTCTTTTAGTAGGCAACGCTCATCTTTCTCGCGTTTACGGTGTCGTGCATTGATGTCTTGCCGAAGATCACGTCGTAGTCGGCCTCGGACGTCCTGGTTATCCCGACGGTCGTCTTGATGTTGGCACCACCGGTCATTATTGTGGTTGCTGAGTGACGTGTGGCATGACTCCGTGTGCGGCTAACTAGAGCCAGCCGCTCGGCGTCGCGTTGAGGCAAATGAGATCGCCATTGGAGAAGCCAACTTGTTAGTCGGTATGAGTGTGTCGCCCAACTGTTGACGCTGCTGGCATGTAGCAGCGGTGTCATGGCTTTAATCCTTACTATCGTTGGGGTGGCCTAGTGATCAGGCCCAAATTGCAGTGTATCCAATAGAGTTGCAGTGTATCGTTGGAGTCGGTTTGATCCCTGGCCAATCGGATCGAATCCGAGTCGGACAGGGTAAGGTTGCCGAATTCGTCGGCGACAAAGTCGAGGCTCTCGAAGCTGATTGTTTGCCCGGGGAAGAAGTTGATGCCATCGACTCCTTTGATTGGATCCATCAGGCTTGATGAAGATGATCTTGACGAAGCCCCTACCTAGCGTGCCAACTGTCGATGTGTTACACCGGCAATAAATATATGTGGCTACTCGTGAGACCTAAACTTGATGGATTGCAAAGGAACATAGAACAATTTATACTGGTTCAGGCCCTCGAGATGAGGTAATACCCTACGTCTAGTTGTGGTGTATTGCCTTTGAGGTTTCTCTGGTGAGATTGTATGATTGTGATCTTAGCGATCTTGGTGATCCTGCCCTCAGGGGGCGCCCTGCCTCCCCTTATATACTGGGGGACAGGGTTACAAAGTAGGAGTCCCAGTCGGACTATGACCAAGGGATCTCTTTCTAGGAGTACAACATGCCCGACTAGGACTGTATTTTCCATGTCGTACAAGGTTAAGTCTGCCGAGTCCTATTGTATCCCTAATTACAAGGTTAGGCTCATCGTCTATCCGAGTGGCCCAATAGCTTCTCATGAGGTACCCGGGGCCCATGGCACTGACAATCAACATATTTATTGGCCATCTCGAAGAGAGCTTTGACGGAGTCGGGCGGCTTCCGAGTGAACTTGGCGATGAATGGCCGAACGGTTAGGCAACACTAGGGCGCCTAGGTCCAAATTCCGTTTACCAAACAAGATGTTGAGAGGCAACTCTATAATTCCCCCCCAGCAAAAGTGATAGCGGTTGTAGCATCCGTGTCGAAGAGGGTAAGCTTTCGGCAACACCTTTTTCAGATTGGAAAGGATGAATACTTGTGTTGGGTCCCGCAGACCAGGATAGCCTCGCCTTCCTTGCAGAAGGCAGCGATGATAGCCTCGTCCTTGATTTTGGGGATGGAATTTCTCTTCTCAGAAAAGCGCTTGATAAAGTCCTAGATAGACTCATTTTTTCTCTGATGACACTAGTATAGATCATACTTGGATGCTGGCCTTTGGTATGTCCCTTGAAAATTGGCCACGAAGCGCTCACGGAGTTCCCCCAGGAGCCAATAGACAGCCTAGGAAGCCCCGTTAACCACATCCGTGCCTAGTCAGCTAGGGCGACTAGGAGGTAATTCGACATGGCCTTATGGTCGCCTCCAGCTGCTCGAATCGCTAAGGTATACACTATAAGCTAGGATTCTGGGTTGGTCTTACCGTCGTACTTCTCTATACCAGTCGGCTTGAAGCCAGATGGCCAGTCGACTTGTTGTAGCTCGTGGGTGAATGCTGGAACTCCTTCATCTGACTAGGGCTTTGACTCCAACTGCAATGATGAAACCGCTTGTGGTGGAGACCGAAGCGCTCATGCCCATCTTCTAGTCGGTGGCGCTCATCCTCCTCGTGTTCTCAGCGTCAAGCATTAATATTGTGGCGGATATCCCACCGTAGTCATCCTGGGCCGTCCTGGTTATCGCGGTGGTCATCATGATGATGCCGCCATCGATCGTTACTCAGATTGCTGAGTGACGTATGTCATGACTCCGAGTGATGCTGATCAGAGCCAGCTGCTCGGTGCCGTGCTGAAGCAGATGAAACTGCCGTGTCTGAAGCCATGTCGTTTGAGGTATGAAAGTGTCTCTAGATTATTGACTCTGCTGATAAGCTGCAGCAGTGATCATTGCTTTAATCCTCATGATTGTCGGGGTGGCCTGGTGGTCGGGCCCGAACTGCAAGGTGTCAAGTAATGTGGCAACGGTCACGACGTTTTGTTGTGGGGTCACAAAGACGTCATGGTCGCTAACTCGGGTTTGGAGAATATGTTGTTGAGCAGTCTGCCCAGTCTTGCGCAAGTTGTCATGGAGAGCATCACGCTCGGCTTGCAAGCGTCGTGCGTCCTCCTCCTGTTGCTCACGTAGTCGGTGAGCCTCCTCCTGCTACTGATTGCGTAGTCGGCGTGCATCTTGTGTGGAGTTGAGCCCTTGGACGCCATGAACACTTCGCGCGGTGGAGAAAAGCTTCCCGAGCTACTGTCCGACTGGGAGTCGAATTCGGAGTAGTTTAGCGCTATGATGATGACCCCAACCTCCTTGGACCTGATCTCGAGCAGCTCTGGGCCATATCTGAGTCAAATTCCAGAGGATTGAGTCTGCCGCATCAGATTGGAAATTGAAGATTGTTGCGGCGTTGTCGAGTCCGAGTGGGAAATTGACGATCTCGTCTCTCCTGGACCCGATCTCGATAGGCTCGGAGCCAAATCTGAGTCAAATATCAGGAAAAAGAGTTGTCCCAGAACTCGTAGATCTTGGGTGTTGCCGAAGCAGGATGTTGAAAACTGCTGTGGCGTTGAGTAGGCCAACTGGTGCGGAGTCAGCTTGATACTCGGTCGATCGGATCGAGTCCGAGTTGAACAAGGTGAGATTGCCGAGATTGTCAGCGATGAAGTCAAGGCTCCCGAATCTGATGGCTTGTCCGAGGAAGAACTTGACACCGTCGACTCCGGTGATTGGATCCATTAGTCTTCATGAAGATGATCTCGATAAAGCCCCTACCTGGTGCGCCAACTGTTGATGTTTTGTATCGGCAATAATTATATGGGGCTATTCGTCAGACCTAAACTCAATGGATTTGAAAGGACACACGAGATTTATACTGGTTCAGGCCCTCGAGGTGAGGTAATACCCTACTTCCAGTTGTGGTGTATTGCTTTCGCGGTATTCTCTGGTGAGATTGCCATTTGCCCCAAGGGGCTCCCTTCCCCTCCTTATATATTGGAGGGATGAGGGTTGCAGGGTAGGAAATCCAGTCGGATGCAACCAAGGTCTTTCCTTATTAGTACATATAGTATCCGGCTAGGACTATATCCCTTTCCTTGTCATGCAAGGTAATATGAAGTCAAGTCCTACTCTATCTCCAATTATAGGGACCAGCCTACCCTCTGTCCGAGTGGCCATAATTGCCCTCCTTGAGATACCCGGGGCTCATGGCCTCCACACTAATAAAAATAAATACTAAAAGCACAATTTTGTCGTGACATTTTATTGCTAATTATTATTTCCAATGTAATCAAATACTAATAAAATTAAATACTAAAAGAACAATTTTGTCACGACATTTTATTGTTAATTATTATTTCCAATGCAATGAAATACTAATAAAAATAAATACTAAAAGCACAATAAAAATTAGACATTACTTCAAATATTATACCAAATATTACATGGATACATTGATTAACCATGGATACATGGGCATCAATAATTAAACATAAAAAACTAGATTATTATCTCTGTTTTGCCGAAGCAAGCATGCCCTCCTGATGAGCATGACGTATGTATGTGGCGTCCTTATCAAGCAGATCTTCATCTCCCATGTCTACGTTGACTGTGAAGGGAGGTACCTCAAAGTCCTAATTGTAGTCTTCTTCGCTAACAACATTGTCAACTCCGATGATCTTTCTTTTTCCTTGAAGAACCACGTGGCGTCCCTTGGCTGATTGGTCAGTCACATATAAGACGTGTTACGTCATTGGCAAGTACGAATGGCTCATCATTGTATCCAACTTGCTTTAGATCTACGGTAGTCACTCTATCTTTTTCAATCTTTATGCCCCTATTGATGTTGACCCATTGACACCTAAATAAAGGAACCTTAAGAGCTCCATAGTCGAGCTGTCATATATCATTTATGACTCCATAGTATGTGTCCTTGTGGTCATCACTGTTGTAGGCATCAATGTGGACAGCACTGTTCTAGTTTATACTATTCGCATCTTGCCACTTCGTATAGAAAGTAGACCCATTGATAACATATGCTTCGAATGTCAAAGATTGTGTTAAATGGTCACCGAGCCAAATGTCTCAGTTGCTCATTGTCTGTGCCCGTATTAATGATTTGCACCTTCAACCAATCACCGAAATGAAGCCTATGTTGCTTCAAGATCCATGCTTCTGACCTTGCACGATTGTCTTCGCAGCATGTTCAAGTGAATGTCAAAATACGGAGACACTACTACCGATTGTTGTAGCATCGCAAAATGGGCTTGCGAATCGATACGACATTGGGAGCGTGCATTGATTTTTGACCGATTGTTCCTTTATCATGTAGCCTTCCCTCATGGCGAGAGAGCGGGACACCAATGTCACACCCAGAATTTCCATCCAAAATTCGGGTGATTTATTGTGTGTAAATCCTCGTCCAGGAGTCAACCGAGGCACACAAATAACATAGTTGATACCAAAGAAAATATCTTACATAATTCGATTGTATTTATTACTGAGGCGAATGGCACCTCTCAAAAGATAAAAGTCTAAAGAGCAGAATAAATCTAAGGATAACATGACGACTCCAAGTCCACAGGCGCTTTACCAGGCTCCCACTCAGTCCTCCAAGAATCCTTTGTCACTAAATTACTCCTCTAATGATGATTGTTGATTGCAAGGTGAGTACATGAAATACTCCGCAAGCCACACAGCAAAGATGCAAGTGCACAGATATACAAAGGAAGGCATAATAGGGCTTTTTTGCATAAATAGCATTTAATAATACATTTAAGAGAGTAATAAAATGAGTAATCATTAAACAATATTAATCAACACTGTACAGCCCTCCAAAGCAGTACAGGCCCAACCACTCCCATCCTAGAGCTATCAAAATTCCACCATTTATTATTATTAATAAGTAGTGTGGGATTAATCACGAAAAACATTGCTAGGCCGCCCATTAACCGCGGGCTCTGGCTAGAGGTGTACCAGTTTACCCACAAGACACAACCCCACAACACGTTACCATGCACCTCAATACCACCACGGTATTGCGGAAAGGAGTTGTGACAAGATCCTCCATGTAACTCGCACAATAGGAGTGCCTCCTGCCAAGATTCCAGTCTCCAGTAGGAGTGATCAAGTGCCTTCTCGTGAGATGACTCGACACCCGAACTCATGGACTTACCAACTGCCATGTGTGGACTTATATCAGCCATAGACACACCCTGGTGCCTCCTATTGAACTCGTTACAGTTCAAATCCCGCCATTACCTATTCTAGCTTGCTGTTAGTACTAGTATTGTTTCGCAAAGATAGCTCGCGAACCAGTCCTTAAGTGTCATGAGCACTACTAGCATCAAAAACCTTCTGTGTTCTCACAACCCACCATTTAGTCAAGTTTTAGTTAACCATTAATTATCTACAGATGACCTCAGTCGCAAACTAAATCACCATGTCATGTTAATCTGGTATCATGAGTAATAATTAGGTGATAGCCCATAAGTTCCACTATAGTTTCTAAGCATGGTTAAGCAGGGCCCTAGAATCATTCTAACTAACCAATATTAAAGCTAGCAAGTCACATTATTCCCATAGGTACAAAAAAACAGGTAATCAAAGCGATAGGGCCATAATCAAGGAACAAGGTTTCCCTCCCGATGACATTGTAAAATAAATGCACATTTCAAGGAAAATGTACCTTTGAACCATAGGTATAACATGCTCAAAGGTGTTTAGGATCTGTGTGACTTGCCTTGCTGCTTTGCGAAACCTTTGGAACTCTCCTCGTAAAATCCTAACTCTTCCAGAACGTTGGTCAAAGAGTGCACTGAGGGTTTGGACGGCTTTGGATGGTTACGATTAAACTAGGGGTTAGATCGGATGGCTAGGATTATATCAAGGCGATCCGACAGCTGAGATTGAACCTGATCGGAGTGATCTCGCAGGGGTTGACCCAGCGGCCGTGTCGTACAGACCCACTGAGGTGGCGCTGGCATGGTGACGACATGGCCGCCATGTGGGCAGACCGCTAGCGGCAGCACGGGATCTGATGGTCGATGGCGAACGGCGGTGCGGCGAGAGCACATGGAGGTAGAGGACGACTTGGGATCCTTACCGACGCTGAGACGATGGCGAGCGGCAGCTGGAAATGATCGGCGGTGATCTCCAAGCGGCAGGGTCCTTCGGGATGTTGACGACGACAACTCTCCGGCGGTCCTCGGCGGCAGCAAAGGGACGGCCGGGATTCTCCTCGCTCCTGTGGTCCCGACAGTGGCGATGGCGAGCACTGGCGACGGCGAGAACGGTGGCAAGGCTCGGCTGAAATGCAGCAGCGGCTGCGGAGTAGATCAAGTGTGGCGCTAGGGAGTCTAGGGCTTTAGGAAGCTCGGGTGGCGGCGAAATGAGAGAAAGAGGGGCCCGGGTTTGCTATTTATAGCGGAGGGGAGAGGAGATCGGCACGGGTTTAGTTGCGACGAAGCTTAGGGTTATCATCGGACTCCCAAAGCTTCATGAGCTCGTGCCAACCGTGTTTTCTTCATGGTCTCACTACAGATTTTGGGGGAAAAGGAAGAGGAGATCAAGGGGATCAAAACCCCTCAACCAATTTGGAGGAATCCCAATGGGAGCGAGCGGATTTGGAGTGGGATTCATGGCGGTGGGAACAGGAGGAACAGGAGCTCTTTGACCCGAGGTCAGAGACAAAACCTAACGGGTGGGTCCCACCAATCTGGGACATTGGAGGCACGGCTGGCAGGCCAAGCTAGGAAGATGGGCTGCATGGGCGCGCGCGCGGGGGGAGGGAATAGGGATGGGACGGATACAGCCCAACGGCAGGGAAACGGTTTTCTTAAAATTTTCCAATTAAAATAATTACTGAAATGCTCTTCTATTTATTAAAAATACTTCCCTTGCTCAGTAATTCCCTGAAAATTCTAGGAGTTAAAGGATTAAGCAAAGCATTTTATAAAATTTTATCTGGCCCACATTCAGTTGAAAATTTTCCACTAATTTTTATTATTTCACTCCTTAGGCTTTTAAATGAATTCTAAAAATGTTTTTTTCACAGAATTTAATTATTTAGGGAATTTTAGGATGTGACAAACCTACCCCCTTAAATAGAATCTCGTCCTGAGATTTGGAAGATTAGGCGAAGAGATGCGGGTGAGCAGACTTCAATTCATCTTCGCGTTCCTATGTTGCTTCCTCCTCTGAGTGATTGCTCCACTGTACTTTACAAAACCTGATCACTCGGCTTCGGGTATTTCTCTCACTAGTCTCCAAAATACAGATGGGCTTCTCAACATAGGTCAGGTCATTGTGAAGCTCAATCTGTTCTGGGTTAGCTTCCTCGGTCGGCACACAAAGACATTTCTTCAACTGGGATACATGGAAGACATCGTGCACACCAGCCAAGGTGGGAGGCAACTCCAATTAATAAGTGACCTCTCCTCTTCGACCCACTATCTTGTATACCCACATAACACGGTGCCAACTTCCCTTTCGTCTGAAACAGGTGAACTCCCCGGAGCGGCATGACTCGGAGATACACATAATCACCTTCCTCGAAACTGAGGTTCCTCCTACGATTGTCCACGTAGCTCTTCTGACGGGACTAAGCTACTTGTAGGCGCTCTTGTATAATCTTCACTTTCTCTTTGGCTTCCTGTAGAATATCGGTTCCATACACTTGTCCTTATCTGGTTTGATCCCAAAGAAGGGGGTGTACAACACTTTCGTCCGTATAGTGATTCAAACTGGGCCATCTGAAGGCTTGCCTGGTAACTGTTGTTGTAGGAAAACTTGGCATATTGTAGGCTCTTTTCCCAACTTCCAATGAAGTCTATGGCACAAGCCCTCAACATGTCTTCTAAGATCTGGTTGACACGCTCGGTCTGACCATCAGTTTGTGGGTGATATGCGGTGCTAATGTTTAACCGTGTACCCATCTCCCCTTATAGCTTTTGCCAAAACTTAGAGGTAATCTGACTCCCTCTATCTGACACGATCTTGCGCGGCATACCATGCAAACACACGATCCTAGCCATGTACAGTTTTGCCAACCTACTTCTGGGGTAGGTCGTCTTGACCGGTATAAAGTGGGCCACTTTAGTGAACCTATCAGCCACCACCCAAATGGAGTCATATCCTAATGACGTCCTTGGCAGTCCTGTGATGAAATCCATCCCAACTTCTTCCCATTTCCACTCAGGAACCTTGAGAGGTTGCAGTAGTCCGGCAAGCTTCTGGTGTTCGGCCTTCACACGTTGGCACATATCACAAACAGCTACATATTCAACTATCTCCCTTCGCACGCTAGACCACCAAAACTTCTCCTTAAGATCTTGGTAAATCTTGGTGCTACCAAGATGGATTGAATATTGAGTACCATGAGTTTCGTCCAAGATCAGCTTCTTCAATTCCTCCTTATCGGGTATGCAGATTCGTTCTCCGAACCACATGGTACCTTGTTCATCCTCTAGAAACCCACTGGCTTTACCCTTCTTCATATTCTTCTTAATCTCCAAGATGTCGGGGTCGTTGCTTTGAGCTTCTCGGACTTGATCCACTAGAGTAGGCTGTGCTTCCAAGGCTGCCACATAACCTTGACTAACTAATCCTAGATTTAGCCATTCAAACTCTTCACATAATTCAGAGGATAACTGTTGACCTTTCAAGACATTGCAGTAACTCTTCCGACTAAGGGCATCAACCACCACATTGGCTTTTCTTGCATGATAATGGATTTCAATGTCACAATCCTTGATCAACTCCAACCATCTCTGTTGCCAAAGGTTTAGATCTAGTTAGGTAAAGATATACTTTAAACTCTTGTGATCCATGTAGACTATACTACGGTTGCCAATGAGGTAGTGTCTCCAGATTTTCAAGGCATGCACTATGGCTGCTAGCTACAGATCATGGGTAGGGTAGTTATTCTCACGTGGTCGTAATTGCCATGAGGTGTACGCCACCACTCTCCCTTCTTGCATCAACACACTTCACAAACCCTGACGAGGCGCATCACAATAGACTTGAAAACCGTTCTTGGCATCTGGCATGATCAACACAGGTGTAGATACTAGTTGCTTCTTCAGTTCCTAAAAACTCTGCTCACACTCTGGAGTCTATGCAAACTTTACATCCTTTTGGAGTAGACGAGTCATGGGCTTCGCAATTCTTGAGAAGTTCTCTATGAATCTGAGGTAATATCCTGCCAAACCTAAGAAACTTCATATCTCTGTGACTATCTGCGATTACTTCCACTTGGTCACTGACTCTACGTTGGTTGGGTCCATCACAATTCCTCCCGCGGAGACAACATGTCCCAAAAACTTCACCTCTAGAAGCCAAAACTCACACTTGCTGAACTTTGCATAAAAATGACGCTGCTAAAGTGTCTCTACAACAATACGAAGATGTTGTTCGTGTTAGTGATATGCCCTAGAGGCAACATGGAGATGTTATATATATCACATGCTATGTTTATAATGTATTGATTTGTTCCTTGAAATAGACATTATCATTATTGATCAATGAGTACACGACTTATTCATGAGACTCTTAATATCAAATGTTGCTATTTCTAAATGATTCCTGATCATATATCATATGAGGAACAAATATGATTCTAACATCAGCTATTTCTAAATGATCCCTGATCATATATCATATGAGGAACAAATATGATTCTAACATTCGCATATGTATTGATTGATGATCATGTCTCATGGATCATGGTATGGAGATACCAAATCGATAATATGGACATATGTTAGTGAACATATGTTGGATAGACCCGCCATGAGATACTGCAGAGATTTCATGTGTCATCGGTTAGTCTCAAGTAGTGTTTATGTAGAGTCCTTAGACTTGAGATCATCATGGTTCCCAACATATGTAGTAGCTTATTTTGGGACTACTAAACACTACTCCATAACTAGGTAGTCATAAAAGTAGTCTTCGGGTTTGCTATGAAACATGTAGTGGGATGTGAATGATCAAGATAGAATTTGCCCCTCCTTACGGGAGAGATATCTCTGGGCCACTCGATGTAATGGATTATGGAAGTGCATGGCCATGCTAGGGTGATTGAGGTGTCAGTCACAAGTTTGTAATCCATCATAGGATCAAGAGAGTGATTGAGCTATTAAGAGGATGACACAAGTCTCGCCTTGAGCTCAATCGATATCGTGAGGCAAAGGGATTTATACATGAGGACATTACAGGTTCAGCCGATATGATCTTTACGTATATTTTGGGGCTAATATGCCTTGCTAGAGGCTGCTATTAATAGGGTGACCAGAAAGGCGTTTCTGGGTCATGACAAAATATACGTGAACCTATAGGGTCGTCCGCTTAATGGGTTGGAACACTTATTCGAATGTGATTTGAATATGGGCTCGATTCAGATAGAGATCCGAGTAGACTCTTATTGGGTCTCGGCCACGAGGCCCAAGTGAGGAGGTCTATATACAGGGAGGCGAGGGGTCGAGGAGATTCACGTTTTTCGGTTGACCTCGAGCCAAACCCTAGCCCCCACCTCCTGAGCCAAACCCTAGCCGGTCACGAGTGCTAGTACACTCGCAATCGGCGTTCTAGCCCCGGACGTGTGGATACCGGTGGAGTCGCTACTCGTTGTGGCGTTGATCGGCATCGACGTGATTAGATCTGCGGAGATCGACTACTTACACTACTACCTCAACGCGCGTGTGGTTGGACCGGCTTCTCCAACCCTTCTTCCGCTGCACGTCTAGTGGTAACGATTCATGATCCCTCTCTTGTATGATGTCCTGGTGTGCGTGGTAGAAAAGTTTTGGTTTCTGTTATCGTAGCCTACACGTACTCCTTCAGTGGTATCAGAGCCATCTTGCGTAGCTTGCGATCTGGATCATCGCATATGTTGATATGCGGGAGTAGTAGATTAGATCTATTGCAGTCTAGATTAGTCGGTTCATGTGATGGATTGATGAAGGCACGGGTTGATAAGATCAATCCGTGAATAGGGGTTAGATGAGCCACGGATCATAACACTATTAGCGCCCTGGAGATTGTCTCGGATCGGCATAAGGTAGGTTATGCCGAATGCTAGTAGGTTATGGATCTGAAAGCCCTGGGCCAGTGGAAAAACTAGAGTCCTGGAGATTGTCTCGGATCGGCATAAGGTGGTTATGCCGAATAGTTTTTCACAGCGATTTCATAGATTGGATCTGTGAATTTCGTAGGGACCGCCGTGCGAACCCCCCTGTATAGCGTCATGGGTTCACATTGTTAGGTAGAATGCGATTCTACGTCTAACTTGTTTTTGCAGGGAATGATGTGAATTAGTATGGCCCTATAGCTTATTTGGAATATATGAGATGTATATGATGCATGTAACATTCGTTCATGACCTGCGTGTCATGATTTTTCAGATTTTGTTAGCTGTCTTAATTGTATTTAACAACCTGTGTGTCGACCTTAGTGCTTGAATCCATCCTTGTAATCTTCAATTGCTAGCTATTATAGGTAGTAGCCTAGACTTGAGGTCACAAGTTTTCAAACATGGTGACCCAAAGAAGAGATGTGGAGGATGAAGATCATCTACATGTACATGGAGATGGGGATCACCATTCTTTTGGGCCACACTAATTCACAGATGTATGTGTTTATCTGTGATGTTTTCTATCTTACTCTTATGCAATTATATATGTGATATGTTGCTATGGTAGGATAGAGTCCCTCATAATAAAAATTAGGTGTTTATGCCCTTCCATATGTTGCACCAAAAGATAATAATCACCATATTGTAGGCCTACCAAAGTAGGATGCAGTCGGTTATCATCATTATTTGGGGTAGATGTCGGACATCTACATGCGGAAGTATTTGGTTTACTTAACAAGGTCATCAGAACAGTTTTGGATCTTGAGGCACAGGTTGGGGCTAGGGCATAGTGATGCCACCCAACAAGCAAGAGTCACATAGGGATGTGATTAGCAAGGTGTTGCTTACCCATGTCACCAGTTTTCTAGCCGTGATACGAAAGCTCACAAGGAATTAGTGAAATGAGGATCTTGACCCACTATGTAACTTAGAGGGAGTTTTGTTGCAAAACACATAGTGGGAGTCTTTTGTTAAATAGTTTAATAAAAGATGAACATAAACATAGTGCTAAACTTTCCATATTCTTATGTTGTAGATCATGTCAGCTAACGCAACATCCAGTTCTTTTAATTTGCGATCTGTTATTAAGAAAGAAAAACTCAATGGAACGAACTTTATGGATTGGTATCGCAACTTGAGAATTGTTCTCAAGCAAGAGCGCAAGGAGTATTTCCTTGAGACTCCTTTTCCCAAGAACTTGCCTAATAATGCTTCTGTGGCTGCACGGAGAGCTTATGAGAAGCACACGAATGATTCCCTTGATGTGAGCTGTCTCATGCTTGCCACAATGTCCTCTGAGTTTTAGAAGCAATATGAGAACACAAATGCTTACAATATCATTATGGGGTTGCGTGGTATGTTTGAGAACCAAGCAAGGGCTGAGAGGTTCAACACTTCAAAGTCCTTGTTTGCGTGCAGGCTTGCGGAAGGGAATCCCGTCAGCCCTCATGTGATTAAGATGATTGGCTACATTGAGAGTTTGGAAAAGCTTGGTTTTCCCCTTAGCTAAGAGTTGGCTACTGATGTGATTCTCCAGTGCTCCCTCTGAGTTTTGAGCCATTCATATTGAACTATTACATGAACAACATGGACAAGACCTTGGCTGAGTTGCATGGGATGCATAAAACTGCTGAGGAAACCATTAAGAAAAACACCAGTCATGTGATGATGATGCAGAAAGGCAAGGGCAAGCCCAATGTCAAGAAATGCACGGTCAAGAGAAAGTTAACTCCCGATGAGATCGCGAGCAAATCCAAGGCCAAGCAAGACAAGAAGGGCGCTGCTCCTGATGCAGTTTGCTTTTACTGCAAGGGATCAAGACATTAGAAGAGGAACTGCCCAAAGTACTTGGAGGATCTCAAGAAGAAGGGAAGTGCGACTTCCACTTCAAGTATAAATGTTATAGAGATCAATCTTGCTACTTCATCTACTGATTTTTAGGTATTTGATACCGGATCAGTTGCTCACATATGCAAATCGTTGCAGGGGCTAACAAGAAGTAGAAGTTTGAGAAGGAGCGAAGTGGATCTTCGCGTTGGCAATGGAGCAAGAGTTGCTGCGGTGGCTATTGGCACCATGCCATTGTCTTTACTTTTAGGATTAGTTTTGGAATTGAATAATTGTTATTGTGTTTCATCTCTTTCTAAGAACGTTATTTCTGCTTCATATTTGCAAGCAGAAGGTTATGACTTTAGATCTGTGGACAATGGTTGTTCTCTTTATATCAAAGATATGTTCTATTGTCATACTCCTATTGTGAATGGGTTATACGTTCTAAATCTTGAAGGGGCACCAGTCTAAAACATTAATACAAGGAGGCAACGTCCTAATGATTTGAATCCCACATTTATTTGGCATTGTCGCTTGGGTCACATAAATGAGAAATGCATGAAGAGGCTCCATAGAGATGGTCTTCTACACTCATTTATTTTGAATCATTTGAGACATGTGAATCTTGTTTACTTGGCAAGATGACAAGGGCACCTTTCACCGGTCAAGGTGAAAGGACAAGTGACTTATTGGCACTCATACATACTGATGTATATGGACCAATGAGCTCAATAGCCAGAGGTGGTTTTCAGTACTTCATAACTTTTACTGATGACTTTAGTAGATATGGATATGTGTACGTAATGAAATATAAGTCTGAATCCTTTGAAAAGTTCAAGGAATTCCAAAATGAAGTACAAAATCATTTAAGCAAAACAATCAAGTTTCTACGATCTGATCGTGGAGGCGAGTATTTGAGCCATGAGTTTGGCAATCATCTGAAAGATTGTGGGATTGTTCCACAGTTGACTCCACCAAGAACACCTCAGTGGAATGGGGTATCTAAACAAAGAAATCGCACCTTATTAGATATGGTGCAATCCTTGATGAGCCAAAATGATCTTCCATTGTCCTTTTGGGAATATGCTCTTGAAACAGCCGCGTTCACACTAAACAGAGTTCCATTAAAGTCAGTAGAAAAGATACCATATGAGATGTGGACAGGACAACGTCCTAGCTTGTCTTTCCTTAAGATTTGGAGATGTGAGGTTTATGTAAAACATTTGTAATCTGATAAGCTCACTCCTAAGTCTGACAAATGCTTCTTTGTCGGGTATCCTAAGGAAACAAAAGGATATTACTTCTATAATCAACATGAAGGCAAAATGTTTATCGCCCGACATGGTGTCTTCTTAAAGAAAGAGTTTCTCTCAAGAAGGGATAGTGGGAGAACAGTGCAACTCGCAGAAATTCGAGAAACACCTAAAAATGTTTCAGCTCCTACAGAACCACAGCATGATGAACAAAGTGTGGAAGGACCTGTTGTAGACACACCGGCACCACGTAGGTCAGAGAGGTCACGTCGTGCACCTGAGAGGTACATGTTCTTGACTACTCAACAAAGGGACATATTGTTGTTAGACAACAATGAGCCTAAGACCTATGAAGAAGCAATGGTGGGACTAGACTCTGAGAAATGGCTTGAAGCCATGAGATCTGAAATTGAATCCATGCATAGTAATAAGCTAAAGTCTATTCGGATCATTCTAGCGATTGCTGCATATTTCGACTATGAAATATGGCAAATGGATATCAAAACAGCATTCCTTAATGGAAATCTGAGTGAGGATGTGTACATGACACAGCCCACGGGATTTGTCGATCCACAATTAGCTAGAAAGATATGCAAGCTACAAAGATCCATTTATGGATTAAAGCAGGCGTCTCGGAGTTGGAATATTCGTTTTGATGAAGTGATCAAAGGGTTTGGTTTCATCAAGAACGAAGAAGAGCCTTGTGTTTATAAAAAGGCTAGTAGGAGCGCACTTGTATTTCTAATCTTATATGTGGACGACATATTTCTGATCGGAAATGACATTCCTATGCTCGAATCTGTTAAGTCTTTATTGAAAAATAGTTTCTCTATGAAAGACTTAGGAGAGGCGGCATACATTCTGGGCATCAAGATCTATAGAGATAGATCAAGAAGGCTAATTGGATTATGTCAAGATACATACATTGACAAGGTGTTGAAAAGGTTCAACATGTAGGACTCTAAGAAAGGTTTCCTACCTATGTCACATGGATCCTAGTACACCTGATGAGCGGGATAAGATGAATGCGATCCCATATGCTTCGGCCATTGGGTTCATTATGTATGCCATGCTTTGTACACGTCCAGATGTCTCGTATGCTTTAAATGCTACGAGTAGATACCAATCAGATCCATGTGAAGGTCTCTAGATTGCTGTAAAGAACATCTTGAAGTACTTGAGAAGAACTAAAGATATGTTCCTTGTCTATGGAGGTGAAGAAGAGCTCATTGTAAATGGTTACACTAATGCTAGCTTCCAAACTGACAAAGACGATTTTAGATCGCAATCTGGATTTGTGTTCTGCCTAAATGGCGGTGCGGTGAGCTAGAAGAGTTCCAAGCAGGAGACGGTTGCTGATTCTACAATGAAAGCCGAGTACATTGCAGTTTCTAAAGCTGCAAAAGAAGCTGTTTGGATCAAGAAATTTGTTTCCGAGCTTGGTGTGATGACTAGTGCCTTCAGTCCAATGGACGTCTACTGGGATAATAGTGGGGCCATTGCGCAAGCCAAGTAGCCTAAATCTCACCAGAAGTCCAAGCACATTTTACAGCGTTTTCATCTCATCCGCGAGATAGTGGAGAGAGGCGATGTAAAGATATGCAAAGTATAAACAGATTTGAACATTGCAGATCCGTTGACAAAGCTGCTTCCCCAGCCAAAGCATGAGGCTCACACTAGGGCAATGGGTATTAGATACCTACATGGTTGCTCTAGTACAAGTGGGAGACTGTTAGTGATATGCCCTAAAGGCAACATGGAGATGTTATACAATATCATATGCTATGTTTAATGTATTGATTTGTTCCTTGAATAGAATTATCATTATTGATCAATGAGTACGTGACTTATTCATGAGACTCTTAATGTCAAATGTTGCTATTTCTAAATGATCCCTGATCATATATCATATGAGGAACAAATATGATTCTAATATCAGCATATGCATTGATTGATGATCATGTCTCATGGGTCATGGTATGGAGATACCAAATCGATAATATGGAAATTTGTTAGTGAACATATGTTGGATAGACCCGCCATGAGATACTGCAGAGATTTCATGTGTCATCAGTTAGTCTCAAGTAGTATTTATGTAGAGTCCTTAGACTTGAGATCATCATGGTTCCCAACATACGTAGCAGTTTATTTTGGGACTACTAAACACTACTCTGTAACTGGGTAGTCAAAAAATTAGTCTTTGGGTTTGCTATGAAACATGTAGTGGGATGTGAATGATCAAGATAGAATTTGCCCCTCCTTACGGGAGAGTATCTCTGGGCCCCTCGATGTAATGGATTATGGAAGTGCATGGCCATGCTAGGGTGATTGAGGTGTCAATCACAAGTTTGTAATCCATCACAGGATCGAGAGAGTGATTGAGCTATTAAGAGGATGACACAAGTCTCGCCTTGAGCTTAATCGATATCGTGAGGCAAAGGGATTTGTACATGAGGACATTACAGGTTCAGCTGATATGATCTTTATGTATATTTTGGGCTAATATGCCTTGCTAGAGGCCGCTATTAATAGGGTGACTAGAAAGGCATTTCCGGGTCGCGACAAAATATACGTTGTCGGAGGATGAAACCTCGACGGCGGGAAGTCAGGAGACCCCCCTTTGAGATTCGGCCAGGGGAGTAGTTCTCAGGTGTAAGCCAGCGTCAGGGTGTAGAAGAGAGATGCGTAGAAGAAGACGAAGAAGAGGCTGCGGGGTTCGGACCGTCCGAAGCCGGTCCGGACCGTCCGAACCGTGGCGAAGCAGAAGGGTCTGGACCGTCCGATCTGTGGAGAAGCGGAGAGCGTCGCGCGGGGAAGACGATGAACAGCGCGCTCAAGGGAGACACTAGGATTTATACAGGTTCGGGCCGCTCGGAAGCGTAATACCCTACTCCTGTGTGTATGCTATGTGGAGATGAACGTATCTGGAATGGAGGTTACAGGGTGGATCCTAACTCGCGGCCGGAGCCGGAGAAGAAGAGCAGCAGCTAGAGAAATGAGTTCGGGAGTTGAGAGCCGAGAGGTAGAGGTCCTCAGTTTAGTGTGTGTAAGGTGGGAGCTCCGGCTCAGTCCCCTCCCTCTGCCGTGGCTTGGATCCTCCTTTATAAGTCAAGGGGAGTCCACAGTGCCAGTACACGGAGAGAGAGAGATATTCTGATGAGTTCTCCTGTTGCCACGTCCGCCTGCGACGCCCACGCCGGAGTTGGAGGAACGTCCAGTCGCTCACGCCCACCTGCTGTGCCCATGCCGGAGTAGGTCTGCTGCAGGTGGCCACGTCATCGAGACGTGAGGATGTGATGGGATGTGACGGCGCACGCTGCCGTTACTGAAGTCAAAAGGTCCTGACTGCACAGCGATTGCACAGTGAAAGAAGCCATCGTAGTCAAAAAGGTCTCCGACAGCGCAGCAGGCAGGCCCACGGAAGCCAGGCGCGTCACCCCCCGTCGCATCGTCAGTGCTTGGAGAGCCGATGCACTTGAGATGCGAGGCCCGGGCTCGGGAGGCGGCACCCGGGACCGGGCGCCGGGTCCCGGGCACGGGAAGCGGCTTCCCAGAACGGAGCCGAGGCCCGGGTACCGGGGGCGTCGTCGGGGACTGGGGATGTCCTCGGGGCCCCGCCCCACTTGACTGGAGAAGAGCCGTAGCCGCCTGTTGCCGGTGCAGAATATAGCCCCCGGGGAGCTGACGTGGCAAAGGATCCACGCGTCCCCGCGACTGTGGGGACCCCCAGTCCCGTTTCGCCGACAGTGGCCCCTGGCCCTGTTGCTCGGCCGGAGTCCACTTCGGGCAGGAACAGGGCCACGTCTTTAGAGAAACGAGGGGACGCGGGGTGCTCCTGGTTTGTCATGAGCTGGTAGAGCTTGGTTCGCCGTTAACAGGTATGGGCCGGGACCCGGAGGCCCGGCCATAATGCGGCGGATATATGCCCGGGATCTTGGGACCCGGGTTGGAAGTTTGGAGTGGAGTGTTGAGGAAGCCTGGCGACAGCGGTCGCGATGGCGACGCAGCAGCTCGCCGCCCGTGTAGTCGCCACTGAGTTCTTCGTAGCAACCCGCTGCCGGAAATCGCGGCAGCGGAGAGGCGCGTCGTTCGATCGGAGGGGCTACCCGAGTCTGCCGCCGACATGGCCTCTGCGCCTGGTCCGAGATGGAGGTGCTGGAGAAGGAAACATTCTCCCGAGAGGAAAGCGTTTGGGCCCAAGAGGCCGGGTTCGCGCCTCGGGGGTGTGAGTTCACCGCGCGCGAGGAAGTCGCGGAGGTTCGCGAGGAGGCGCGGGAGGCCGTGGTTGAGTCCGCTGCCCTGGAGGCAGGGTTCTTCGACCGCGGCGAACATCTTGTAGAGCCGATGCTTGACGAAGAGGTTGAGGAAGGCGCCGGTCCCCTTCTGACGCCGCCCGGGGTCCAGTCCGAAGAAGGCCAGCGATCTCTCCCCGTGCGACGGCGTCTTTGGGGGAACATCTGGTAGAGCCGATGGCCGACGAAGAGGTCGAGGAAGACGTCGGTTTCCTTTTAACGCCATCCGCGGTCGCCTTCAGGGCCCAGGGGCCCTCCATGCCCCCGAGCGCTCCTCTTCCGACGTCACCCGGGGTTCCGTCGGAAGTACACCGGTGACCGCCCCCCGCGCGACGACGTCTCCGGGCTTCGCTCGTGCTTACGCTTGGCCTTTTGCCTGTCTTGTTCAAAGAAAGGTATTCGCATATGTATATGATTATGTTTATGATTTTGTACCTTAGTTTATCGTGTTGTCCGGAGGTTGCTGGTGTTCGGGGACACCGAATACCGGGCGCCGTCCGACAGCAGTCGCGGACAGCCATTGCGCCTGAGGCTCCTGCCCGGGCCCTGGTGCAGCCGCCTGCCCCAGGGAGCTCGGTCTCTGGGGGTAGCGAACGCGTCGGTCGCCTTGCGGAGCGACAAGGTCCGTAGGCTCGGCCCCTTCCGTCTTCCGGATCCAAGCCCTCCGCGCCCCCGGGCACCATTGGCCCAGAGGGCATAGCGAGGCCGCGAGGATACTTTTGATTGGTCGGGAGCCCCTCGGGAACTGACCCCGCCCGGGCTCGGGGTCGCTAGGCAACGAAGTCCCCGGCGCCTTGGCCGCGGCCGGGGGGGAGCTGGCCAGGTCGGGCACCGCGGCCCGTCTCGGGAATCTAAGCCGACCGTACAAATAGAGGAAGAATACGATTTAAGCAATATACAAGTTCGGATAAGGTACGTATCTGGTGGTTGCGGAGGGCGGTGTGGCTCTGCGAGCACTATCCCGGGGCCAAGAGCGTTGCTCGCTCCCGGGAACGCTGAACGTCGGCCGATACGCCGTGATCCGCCGTAGCGCCGGAGCCTGGAGCAGCCGCCTGCCCCGGGAGCACGGTCCTCGATTGCTGCGAGGGGCCCGAGGATGACTCTGGTGGGACGATCGAGTCCGCAGGCGTTTCTCTTCCCGCCTTCCGGGTCCGGGGGAGAGCTGCGAAGCCGCGGAAACGGACTAGACCGAGCGCGAGTGGCCCAGGCGGCGGCGCACCCGGCGCTCGGCGGCGCCGGGGAGGGCCGGCTAGGCCGGGCTCCATGGGCCGCGTCGAGGTTCGGAAGGCCTGCCTAACCCTGCCGGGAACTGGTCTAATCTGCATATGACGAGTCGTGAGAGTATTTTGGCTCGTTCCCCCCTGTCCGTTCCGTGTACGATCAGTGGCGTCGATCCCTCCGAAGGCGTCTTTCGCGGTCGCGACCGTGCGGAGGGAAAGATCACGCGATAGCATTTCACCCCTACCTCGGAAAAACCGAGCCCCAAGCCAACAGGGCGGGGCACCGCAAGCCGGGGCTTGGACAGTGTCCAGGGTTTAGCAGGAGGGGATACGGTAGCTCGTCGGTAGGGGATTAATGATAATGCACGATCCCAACCGTCGCACGGGCGCGGCCCGGGTAATGGCCGGGGATGAGCACAGAGCGCAACACACGGAAAGAGACGAAAGGGACGGTACCGGGATAGATAGATTTATTGAATAGAACGCCGATCATATGGAGCGTATATACCAGGGGCCCCGGTTAGTGCTGGGAGGTTTAGAGGCACTTAAGGATACAGATAATATTTGTGAAGATGGCTCCCAGGCTTACCGAGCCCCGGTTGGGAAGTTCCGATCACCAGGGGGGGGCCTTCCCACGGGGGGAAGATTTCATTCCGACCCGTGCGAGGACACGGCGGAGATTCAAGCCTCCAACCTGAAGTGATCGGGCCCGAACCTTACGCTAAAGATAGCGCTTGAGGCCTTGCTGGTAACGAGCGACGCGGAGCGGAGCGTGAAACCTTCGTTCCTCGAGGAAGTCGAGGTCGCCGAGCTGCATATTTGTCGTGGTTGATGTTTGTCGATGTAGCGCTGTACCCGAGAGCCGAAGGAGAGGTCTGGCGACAGGACGGCTTCGGCCCGGTACAGCCAGGAAGAAACGGGGTCTCCCGGGCGCCAGCTTGGTGTGGTATGACCCGTCCCCAGAACCGCGGGGAAAAAGTCTGCTCTCACATAGTGAAACTTTGAGAGCGTCCGGTTGTTCCTCTGTCACCCCATGCTATGAACGCAACACATGGGAAAACGACGAAAGGAACGAGACCGGAAGGATATTAAAAACATTGCTTATGTAAAATGTATATGCATGGGGCCCGGCCAGTGCTGAGCTTCCTGAGCAAGTCCGGCGCGGGCCGGGTTCACCAATTACAGGATGTTTATACAGGTAGACTTGTGAAACATACTTGATGCGCTAGGGATGGAGTCGGACTCGCTTCCCTCGCGAGCCACGAGGCTGGGGAAAGGATGCGCTTGGACCGGGGGCCCCGACTATCATGCAGAGGATGTGTCCAGGACCGGGGGCCCGGACTGGAATACGTTTTTGATATAAGCTCGGGTTCGGGGGCCTGGGCTTGAAATATGGAATGTGAGACGGCCTTCCGGCTGCATTCTCGCCGGGGCGGTGCTGTCGGGCTCCGCGCCCTACTTCGGGTGTCGCGCGTTCCTAGGCTTGCACTCGCCTTGGCGAGGCCGCCCTGGTTCGGCTCCTCGGTGTCCGGGCCCGGGGCACGGATTCGGGAATCCGTGCCTCGGCTCAAATATGTGCCCAGAGCCAGGGGGCCCCGGACTGAAATATAGTTCGTATGTATGGTCGACATGTGCCCGGGCAAACCAGGGCCCGGAAAGGGCATGGACCATATTGGGACAACTTCCCTGGACCCCTTTGCACAAGGCGATGCGGTCCTGGGTACTGATCGTGCCCTGTTGAAGCTGTTCCGGCTCGGGAGTGGGCATTGGATCGTCCGCCTAAGGGTCGGACCGTCCGAGGCGCGATGACCGGACCGTCCGCCGAGGGGACGGACCGTCCGAATCACCTCGGCCGCGCTTGGTCTGCTACTGGTTCTGCCGGGACTCGAGTTCACCTCCCTCGGGCTCAGGCCTTTGAGAGGGAGCGAGCTCTCCGTGACCGGACCGGGGGGAAACATGCACCCGGGAGCCAGGGGCTCGACCGGGGCTAGATACGCGTGCCCGGGAGCTAAGCTCCGACCGGGGCTAAGGACACGCCCGGGAGCGAGCTCGACCGGGCTGAGTACGCTCCCGGGAGCCAAGGGCTCGGAACGGGGCTAAGGACGCGCCCGGGAGCCAAGCTCCCACCGGGGCTGAGTACGCTCCCGGGAGCCAAGGGCTCGGACTGGGGCTAAGTACGCGCCCGAAAGCCAAGCTTCGACCGGGCTAAGGACGCGCCCGGGAGCCAAGCTCCCACTGGGGCTGAGTACGCTCCCGAGAGCTAAGGGCTCGGACCGGAGCTTAAGTACGCGCCCGGGAGCCAAGCTTCGACCGGGGCTAAGGACGCGCCCGGGATCCAAGTTCCCACCGGGGCTGAGTACGCTCCCGAGAGCTAAGGGCTCGGACCAGAGCTAAGTACGCGCCCGGGAGCCAAGCTTCGACCGGGGCTATTTACGCACCCGGGAGCCAAGCTCCGACCGCACGGGCTCAGGTCCCTTGAGAGGGAGCGAGCTCTTGACACCGGGAGAAGACCCTCAACCGGGAGCGGCCTGCCCGGACTGCGCTCGATAGGGCGGCGTGGTCCGGACTTTCACGCCGGGACCGTGCGTCCGGGCCCGGAGGCCCCGGACTGAGTCGGGACGAACCGCCCGGACTCGCCATCGTGTCCGATGGAGTCCGGGCAGTTGTACCCTAGGTCAAAAGAAAGGGGAAGACTTCCTCTAATAAAGGAGGAGAAGAGATATATTCATTAAACCAAAAGCCAACCAAAGAACCAGAACCGATATAGTTGACGCTTCCCGGGAATGTGGGGCGAATCGGGACGATCTCTTCGGGCTTGGAAAGTGTCGGGACGTCCTTCCCGGACACGCACTCGCCCTGGCGAGGCTACCCTGTTTCGGGAGCGGGATTCGGACGGTCTACCTAAGGGCCGGACGGTCCGAGTGGCTGCAACCGGACCGTCCGTCGACGGTTCGGACCGTCCAAACCGCTTCGAGCGCGCTTGGCCCGCTACCGGTTCAGCCGGGACTCGAGCTCAGCTCCCTCGGACTCAGGTTCCTTGAGAGGGAGCGAGTTCTCCGTGACCGGACCGGGGGGAGATATGCGCCCGGGAGCCACGCTCGGACCGGGGGGAGTAAGCACGCCCGGGAGCCAAGGGCTCCGACCGGGGCGAGAGATGCACCCGGGAGCCAGGGGCTCCGACCGGGCGAAATAGGCACCCGGGAGCCAGGGGCTCCGACCAGGGCCAGAGATGCACCCGGGAGCCCAGGGCTCCAACCGGGGCAAGATCGGCGCCCGGGAGCCAGGGGCTCCGGCCGGGATTAAGTACGCACCCGGGAGCTAAGCTCCGACCGGGGCGTAGTACGAACCCGAGAGCTAGGGGCTCCGACCGGGGAAAGATATGCGCCCAGGAGCCAGGGGCTCCGAATGGGGCTATTTGTGCGCGCCCGGGAGCTAAGCTCCGACCAGGGCCATTTATGAGCCCAGGAGCCAGGGGCTCGACAGCACGGGCTCAGGTCCCTTGAGAGGGAGCGAGCTCGGGCCCGCTACTGCTCCTGTCGGGACTTCTTGACGCGCTCGGCCAACTTGTGGACGGCGCGACACTCCACGAGGTCGTGCGAATCTGTCTCGTGGACGGCGCACCACCTCTGGGCTTCGACCGGCTCGAGGCGCTCGGCCAAACGCTGGACGGCACGACACTCCGTGATGTCGTGCTGGTCCGTGTCGTGGAAGGCGCACCACCCACGGGCTGCAGCCGGCTTGAGGCGCTCGGCCATGCCCTGGACGGCGTGGCACTCCGTGATGTCGTGCCAGCCCGTCTGGTGGAGGGGGCACCACTTCTGGGTTGTCGCCGGCGGTGGCGGCGCGCGTGCGGCCTTTCGCCGCTTGCCGCGACCATCGCCTCCGCGGGCATCATAGCTCCGGGGGCTACCCGCAGCTGCCAAGGCGTAGCTCTCGGCTGCCGCCTTGGCCTTCTGGTGCTTCCTCCTGCTCCGCCGTAGCGCGGAACGTGAGAGCCCGCGGTCCTCTCCAGGGCCCCTGCCGGGGGCCACGTTGCCCGGCGGGGTGTAGCCGCCGGACCCCTCGCTGTAGTCTCGACGATGATGGTGGCCTCCTGCCATGGAGCGCGTCGATGTTGGAGGCGCCGGCGTAACACCTGAAAAGGAAACTCCCCCTACCTGGCGCACCAGCTGTCGGAGGATGAAACCTCGACGGCGGGAAGTCAGGAGACCCCCCTTTGAGATTCGGCCAGGGGAGTAGTTCTTAGGTGTAAGCCAGCGTCAGGGTGTAGAAGAGAGATGCGTAGAAGAAGACGAAGAAGAGGCTGCGGGGTTCGGACCGTCCGAAGCCGGTCCGGACCGTCCGAACCGTGGCGAAGCAGAAGGGTCCGAACCGTCCGATCTGTGGAGAAGCGGAGAGCGTCGCGCGGGGAAGACGATGAACAGCGCGCTCAAGGGAGACACGAGGATTTATACAGGTTCGGACCGCTCGGAAGCGTAATACCCTACTCCTGTGTGTATGCTATGTGGAGATGAACGTATCTGGAATGGAGGTTACAGGGTGGATCCTAACTCGCGGCCGGAGCTGGAGAAGAAGAGCAGCAGCTAGAGAAATGAGTTCGGGAGTTGAGAGCCGAGAGGTAGAGGTCCTCAGTTTAGTGTGTGTAAGGTGGGAGCTCCGGCTCAATCCCCTCCCTCTGCCGTGGCTTGGATCCTCCTTTATAAGTCAAGGGGAGTCCACAGTGCCAGTACACGGAGAGAGAGAGATATTCTGATGAGTTTCCTGTTGCCAACGTCCGCCTGCGACGCCCACAGCCGGAGTTGGAGGAATGTCCAGTCGCTCACGCCCACCTGCTGTGCCCATGCCGGAGTAGGTCTGCTGCAGGTGGCCACGTCATCGAGACGTGAGGATGTGACGGCATTGTGACGGCGCACGGCTGCCGTTACTGAAGTCAAAAGGTCCTGACTGTACAGCGATTGCAACAGTGAAAGGAAGCCATCGTAGTCAAAAAAGGTCTCCGACAGCGCAGCAGGCAGGCACGGAAGCCAGGCGCGTCACCCCCGTCCGCCATCGTCAGTGATTGGAGAGCCGATGCACTTGAGATTGTGAGGCCCGGGCTCGGGAGGCGGCACCGGGACCGGGCGCCCGGGTCCCGGGCACGGGAAGCGGCTTCCCAGAACCGGAGCCGAGGCCCCGGGTACCGGGGGCGTCGTCGGGGACTGGGGATGTCCTCGGGGCCCCGCCCCACTTGACTGGAGAAGAGCCGTAGCCGCCTGTTGCCGGTGCAGAATATAGCCCCCGGGGAGCTGACGTGGCAGAGGATCCACGCGTCCCCGCGACTGTGGGGACCCCCAGTCCCGTTTCGCCGACATACGTGAACCTACAGGGTCGCACGCTTAATGGGTTGGAACACTTATTCGAATGTGATTCAAATATAGGCACGATTCGGATAGAGATCCGAGTAGACTCTTATTGGGTCTGGGTCCATGAGGCCCAAGTGAGGAGGTCTATATAGGGAGGCGAGGGGCCGAGGAGATTCACGTTTTTCGGTTGACCTCGAGCCAAACCCTAGCCGCCACCTCCCGAGCCAAACCCTAGCCGCCCATGAGTGCTAGTACACTCGCAATCGGCGTTCCAGCCTCGGACGTGTGGATACCAGTGGAGGCGCTGCTCGTTGTGGCATTGATCGGCATCGACGCTGATTAGATCTGCTCGTGGTGTGGTTGATCGCGGTTTGTTCACGGAGATCGACTACTTTCACTACTACCTCGAGGCGCGCGTGGTTGGACAGGCTTGTCCAACCCTTCTTCCGCTGCATTGCGCGTCTAGTGGTAACGATTCATGATCCCTCTCTCGCATGATGTCCTGGTGTGCATGGTAGAAAAGTTTTGTTTTCTGCTATCGTAGCCTACGCGTACTCCTTCAATTCGTGCTCTTCCTTAGTCTTAGAATAGATGAGGATATCACGATGAAACTACCACAAACTTATCCAAATACTCTATGAATACCTTGTTCATCAAGTTCATGAAGAAAGCAGGGGCATTTGTCAATCCAAATGACATGACGGTGCACTCATATAGTCTATACCAAGTGGTAAATAGCGGTCTTGGGGTATGTCTTCCTCTTGGATCCTCAACTGGTGATAACCAGAGTGAAGATCTATCTTGCAGAACACTGTGGCTCCTTCCAATTAATCAAACAGATCGTCAATTCTGGGCAGAGGGTACTTGTTTTTGATACTGACTTCATTCTGTGCTCGATAATCATGCACATTCTTTGGGTTACATCCTTCTTTCCACAAAAAAAACTGGTGCCCCCCAAGGCGACGTACTGGGCCTGATATAGCCATTTGCAAGTAACTCCTCCACTTGCTTGTTCACTTCTGCCAACTTATTTGTGCCCATCCTATAAGGTCTCTTATGGATAGGAGAAGTACCTAGGGCCAAGTCTATTCTAAACTCAATGTCCCTCTTGGGCGGCATCTCAGGTAGATCATCGGGGAAAACATCGGGGTAATCTCATACCACAGGAATCTCGGCTATAGCTAGTTGGTTTAGAGATGCCAAAGAGGGAGAGGTAGAGGGAGCACGGAAAGGTCACCTTTCTTCCAAGGCTAGAAGTTAGGGTAACAGTTCTAGTGGCACAATCAATAATCCCTTTGTGCCAGGTTAGCCAGTCCATCCCTAGAATGACATCTATTTCTTCCGAATTTATCAAAATCAAATCGGCCAGAAAAGGGGTGCCCTGGATTTTCTAAGGCCATAGAGGGGCTAAACTGGGTGGTATGCATTTGATTCCTAGGTGTATTAACCATGATAGACTTATCCAACTTCCCTATCTGAAACCCATGTTTCCTTGCAAAACTTCTTGACAAGAACAAATGTGTAGCACCTGTATCGAATAACACTGTTGCAAAAACTGAGTTAATAGGGAATGTACCCAGGACGACGTCTGGTGCAGCCTGAGCTTCATCTGCTGTGATGTGGTTCACCCGGGCCTTGACCACGTTGCCAGAGTTTTGTCCTAGTGCAGCTGACTTGAGGCGCTTCGACTTCGGGCACTGTGAAGCATAGTGTCCGGGCTCACCACAATTGTAGCAATTCTTTGACTTCCCTCTAGCTTCCTTCTTGGGCTGCTGGCTTTGAGTAGGTGTGGTAGCTGGGCGGGGAGGAGGACGGTTGGCCACTACATCGCAGCCAGTATTGTTGGTGTAGAACTGGCGCTGAGGACGGGGTGCAGACGACGACGATCCTCCCTATTGGGTCTGAGGGGGTATCATCGCACGCGACCTCTGGTTGCTAGATGCTGGGCTCAGAAGCTGGCAATCTTGCGCTTCCTTTGCTCCATCCGATTGTGTTTGTCCTCCTAGCAGATGGCCTTGTCCACTAGCTTCTGAAAATCCATGTAATCTCCTGAGATCAGCTGGACTGAGAGCTCATCATTCAGGCCCTCCAAGAACTTCTCCTGTCTCTCGAAGTCTGTGCTGACGTCCTCGGGAGCATACCAAGCTAGATGGTTAAACTCATAAAGAAACTCGGTCACTGACCGGTTGCCCTACTTGAGAACCCTGAACTCTCTCTTTTTTAAATCCACAACTCCCACGGGGTTATGTGTCTTCTTCAATGAAGCTGTGAACTCTGCCCAAGTGATAGGCTGGCCTTTGACTCTGTTAGCTCGAAAATGGTCCCACCACTCTAAAGCGGGCCCATGCAGTTGGTGTGAAGCGAATGAGACCTTCTCCTAGTCCGTGCACTGCAGTAGATCCAGCTTCTTCTCGATAGCGTGAAGCCAGTCCCTGGCTTCCGCTGGGTTGGTTGTTGTTGATGTTTCACACCGGCAATATGAATATGGGGCTAACCGGCGGATGGAAACTCGGTGGATTGCAAAGGAACACAAAGAGATTTTATACTGGTTCAGGCCCTCGATGTGAGGTAATATCCTACGTTTAGTTGTGGTGTTATTCCTTTGAGGATTTGTGTCGATCTATGACCTTATGATCTCTTCTGCCCCCATGGGGTGCCCTGCCTCCTATTATATACTGGGGGACAAGGGTACAAGGTAAGAATCCTAGCCAGATACGGCCAAGGGATTTCCTTTTATAGATACAATTTACCCGACTAGGACTATATATTCCTTATCATACAAGGCAAAGTCTGCCGGGTGCTACTATATCTCTAATTACAAGTCTTAGCCCATCCTCTATCCGAGTGGCCCATATGCTTGTGATGAGGTACCCGGGGCCCATGGCCTCCACAGTAGCCCCAGAGACCTTCATAGTTAAGTCACAGCTGATGCCGAGTGCTCATCCTCCACGGTGAAGATTGCTCGAATGCATTGCTTCCGAGTACTCTTTGTCCGAGTGCTTCTTCTTCCCGAGTCCTGCTTCATGTCAGCTGGCAGCGAGGCTATGAAGGGCTTCATGTAGATGTATAAATAGTGTGCGTCGAATAGGCGCACCTATTAGGTGTAGCCCCCTGGCTTTGTGCTTAATTGTGAAAAGAATTAAACATAAAGTCAAAGATCTTTAACCTTATAGTCTTTCCCGAGTAGTATACGACTAGTATATGAGACTCTTCAGTATCATGTCAACCGGAATATGATTTATAGTCTTTGCCGAGTAGGATGCTACTTGGACATGGGACTCTTCAACTTCATGTCAGCTAGAAAGAGTGTTTATAGTCTTTCCCGAGTGGCGTCCCACTCGGAAGTTAGACTCCTCAACATCATGTCAGCTGGAAAGAATATTTATAGTCTCTCCCGAGTAGTCCACTACTCAGAAGTTAGACTCTTCAGCGTCATGTCGGCTAGAATAATGTTGCTCATGGCAACTGTTGGCCAAGCATGTAGGCCGAGTACCACTTTATGAAATTAAATCCATTATGTGGTCAGGTGTACTTGAGAGATACCTGCATCCCTAATTTTGATGAAGACCGGCTTGTGATCCTTATAAGGATATATCCTCAATACCT
Organism: Oryza meyeriana var. granulata; assembly: GCA_003991445.1. Lineage (NCBI taxonomy): Eukaryota > Viridiplantae > Streptophyta > Magnoliopsida > Poales > Poaceae > Oryza > Oryza meyeriana. Next base: position 131,926 of record RYFJ01001008.1, read on the forward strand.
GGTGGATAAGACAGATACCCAAACACATGTGTTTAGCAATTAGGCCATCATAAAGCATATCTGTTTACCTCATCGGTTCCTGTTGGTAGCACCAGCACTGTGATTTTAATATAGTCAGCGAGCGGCCCACATTGAGCGTGCTACTGTAGAAACTCATGTCTTGGTGGCCTAGTACTGACTTTGTAGGCCCAAGCCCATGAATCGGAATCAGCTCTATAAAAGGCGGGGAGAGAGAGAAAAGATTTCTTCATCTTCTCCAATCCACCAATCGTTTCGTCTTCCAGCTTCCGCGTCGAAATTTCGCCTCCCACTCCGCTAGGGTTAGCCATTGTTCGCTCTTCCCCATTAGAACTCAGGCAATTCCACTCCTCCTCGTCTATTCCAAACCTTCCGCGACATTTCCCCCAAATCTCCTCATCCCCAACCATGCTGAGGGCTTCAGATCTTGCGGATGCGTCGGATGATGTCTGGCCGACTTCGGACTGCGGTCGGACCAAGCTGGAGCAGTTGGAGAAGTTGCTGCGGCTACAAAGCCGAGATGTCATCAACTGGCGTCCAGCTGAAGGAGAATTGGTTCCAGACCCCTAGGAGGGTGAGACCGTTGTTTTCGCCTCTTTTTTCCACCGGGGCCTTTCTCTTCCATCTTTCGAGTTATTCCGCCGTCTTCTTACATTTTATGAACTCGAGGTGGTAAATCTGAATCCCAACTTGATCTTGCAAATCTCCATATTCGTGACTCTTTGTGAGTGCTTCCTGGGTGTGGAACCCCATTTGAATCTCTTCATATATTTGTTCCATATCAAGCCCCAGCCTTCCAAAAGTAAAATCCAAGTGATTGGGGGGCCAGAATCCAACTCCGGAGCGAGATGAAGAGGATCTATCTCAATATTCCCCTGAAATCCTCTCTCAAAGGCTGGCATAAGGAATGGTTTTACTGTTCCGATCTTGAACCAAGCCTTCCCCCTTTTATGGGTTTGCCTCCGGTGGTCATTGCCAAGTGTCGTCTTTGCCCACCTCCGAAGAAATGGGGCAAGTTGATATACTGGTTGATAGGATTTGTAAGCTGAAGCGAGCCGGGTTAACTGGTCCATGGATGGCCAGACGATTCCTGACTCGGTGCATTAGGCCACTGAAGTTGAGGTGTCACTTCGGCTAGGACTACAAGGGCAAAGGTGATCCCAGCCGGGAACATGCTGACCTGATGGATAAGTACAAAGTGACCACCATCCTGCTGGATTTCTTTGCCAGCAGGGTGATCGAAACTGAAGACACAGACCGATCTGTGGTGGCTTATAGCTGGAAGAGGCCGCGCCCAAAGGTAATTCTTGCTGATATTGTCTTGTAGTTCACCTGTGATGAGTACTTGTAGATATGTGCCTAGATTGTCTCCAGAATGTGTAATATGTATGGTTGAACTGCTTGTAGTCACGTGAGGAGTTCGATAACGACTCCTGAACTCTATTGGCCATGAAGTCGAAGAAGAGGCCGAGAAGTCCTTCTGCTGCCTAGCCCAACTCCAATAGAGCGGGGAAGAGACCTGTTGTAGATCAGGGCAAGAAGAAGGTTATGATGCCGAGTGCCGCAGTCGGGAGTCTGAAGATAAAAGACACCGCCGGTACAACCCCTAGGCCGCCGAGTCCTAGGTTGGGACCAGTGCAATCGAGCTCAGCATCATCGAGCCCAATACAAGTGCCGCCGAGTACAAGGCCAAGTCCAGTGCTGCCAGGCTCAGTAACATCGAGCCCAAGAATGGTGCCGCTGAGTACCCGAGCACCCCAGCTGGCCACACCGCGAGCGGGGCCGACCAGGATAGAAACACCACCACCGACCACCGTGCCCTCAGGCCCGACAGCCAGCGGCCCTCCAGTGCCCACCTCTGGACCACCCAGACAGTGGCTTAAGTTCTCCAAGAGGTAGGTTGCTATGGGTCTTCTGGAAATCTTGTTCGGTATGGTAGCATATTGATGTTTGACTCGTTATGTAGGAAGCGGGCCGACATTGATCTCAAGGAGACCACTTCGGCTACCCCCGTCGTCGAGCCAGCCCTAGCCGAGCCAGCGCCGGCGAGCACACCTGCTGAGCTGGCGACAGTCCTAGTTGTAGAAACTAAGACCGTCCAGACTGTAGTGCCGCCGACACCGGCCGACCAAGGGGCAGTTGTCAAGGCTATCGCTCCAGTCCCCGAGCCAGCCCCGGAGGCTGCCGAGGTGAGGGCTAGGACCCCGTCGCCGTCCTCGTTGCCGTCATCATCATTGTTGTCGTCGTCGTCGTTGCCGTCACCACCTTCGGAAAGGCCAGACCTCCCCAAGCTCAAAGCCCCTCCCCGCAAGTTCCCAAGGACATTCCGCTTGACGGCCCTCGACGGAACTGTGAGGAGTTACAAGCATGACAATGTTGCGGTGGAGAAGGAGCATGAAGACTTGCTTCACGCCGCAATCATTGCATCCTAGGGGATTAAGGTATGAATCTCATCGTATTGGAATCTTGGTAGTCCTCTTTGCACAAGTGTTCTAACGCTTGACTTCGCCTCGCACTGTTTCTCCCCGAGTAGAAACTGGTTGACCGCTCGGAGAGGATGAACGAGGTCCTGACTCGGGTTGCTCCCCAGCTCCAAGAATTGGACCAGCTCCGGGCTTTAAAAGCCGAAGTGGAAGGGCGCAGCCAGCAGAGGGAATTTTGGCTGAGGGAAGCCGTTAATCAGCTTAGGAATGAAAATTGGGACCAAGCCAAGAAGATTGGAAGGAAGTCTCCCTGACTGATCCCTTAGTATATTTCTCCAGCTGTGTTGTTCTCCGACTGCTCAGTTGTGTCTTGACTGCCATGTTGAGTGCTTGACTATTTTGATGTGCAGCCCTCGAAGCCGAGCTGAAGACCCAAACAGAGGGAGAAGTCCAACTGAAGGAGGCCGAGAGAGCCAAGGCCGGGCATGAAAAGGACAAGTCCATCCTAACAAGGGCCATGGTCGAGCTTGAGAAAGAGAAGGCCGACTTGAAGAAGGCCAACGCCAAGCTCAAGAAGGAAAAGGTTGAACTGGAGAAGACTAAAGCCAAGTGGGAGGCCGACTATGAAAGTAAGTCTCTGCGCTGACAATGATCTTAACCAATGCATTAAGTATTTCGTTTGCAGTTTGCCTGACAAGTTTACTTGTTGGTGAACCTGGGCAGCTGCTAGAGCCAATGCCCAAATCCAATTCCAGGCTTTTGCAGAGGAGATAAAAGTCATCAAGGAGTCCCGGGAGATCCTTGCCGAGTCCGTTAAAGTGCTCCTTGACGTGATGGATCCTCGTCATGTGGGAACCAGCTCCAACACGGTCTCTCAGGTGCAGGCGCGCCTTAACGAAGCACCGAGTATCCTAAAGAGGTACTCGGATGAGCGTACTATTGTCGATGTGGCCCAAACCCTAGCGATGACCAAGTCCATCTACCCCAGGGCAGACATTGAAGCCATTGGAGAGGGATTCGCCGAGGAGACGACACCTGAGGAGGCGCTGGAGCTGATAGCCAAGGTGAGGCCGACTGCAGAGGTGATCACCCGAGAACTGGGTATGTAAAAACAATCCATCATGCAGTCGGTGTATATGAATTTTTGTAAAGACATGTGTAAATATATGTGCAATGCCGCCAAGCTCTAAATTATTACTTAGTTGTCATTAGCTTTACCCGACTATATAATCTGCGCCGAGTAGGTCTATAGGAACTTAATAAAATCGTTCACCACAGAAAGCTGTACTCGGGCAAACATAACAAAGTCGTTGCAAAACTTTATAACTTAAGTAAAACAGGCTCATATATTATTGACAAAGCACATATAATACATGCAGCCCCCGACTCACTACTCTGTTAGAACAAGCGGCGTAGTGAGTCAGAGAAATCTGTACACATGGAAAAGTAAAAAACTTAGGTATAGAAAGGACGTAGCTGTTCTATATTCCATAAGTTGCTGATGAGGGCACCGTCTCTAGTCTTCAGTCGGTAGGCGCCTAGCCGCGTGACCTCAGCTATAATGAACGGCCCTTCCCATATTGGGGATAGTTTATGCCTGTCTTTGATGGTTTGTATTTTTCTCAAGACGAGATCTCCGACCAAAAAGGCGCAGCCACGGACATTGAGATTGTGGTAGCGACGCAAGCCTTGAAGATACCTTGCCAACTGGATTATTGCGATATCCCTTGCTTCTTCCAACTGATCTAGTTCGACCAATCGGGTATTATTTGAGGTGTCTTCTAAGTAAGCCCGAACTCGCAGAGAGCCGAACTCTAATTTGGTTGGTAGCATAGCCTCAGCACCGTAAACTAGAAAGAAAGGGGATTGCCTTGTTGCCCGACTAACCGTGGTTCTGAGAGACCAGAGAACAGATGGGAGCTCTTGTACCCACCGGTCCGCATATGGTTGTAATCGGTCGAATATCCTGGCCTTGATACCTTGTAAGACCATACCATTGGCGCATTCAACCTGCCCATTGCTCCGCGAGTGTGCCACGGACGCATAGCAGATCTTGATGCCGAAGTCGTCACAGAAATCTTGAAACACGCCGTCCGTGAACTGAGTACCGTTGTCCGTGATGATGCGGTTTAGGACCCCGAATCGGTATAATATACTCATGATGAAGTCCTTTGCTCGTGCCGCTGTTATGGTAGCAACGGGTTTTGCCTCAATCCACTTCGTGAACTTATCCACTGCGACGAAGAAGTGTGTGAACCCTCCTAGCGCTTTCTTAAAAGGCCCGACCATGTCAAGCCCCCATACTGCAAAGGGCCAAGCGATTGGGATTGTTTGGAGTTCTTGGGCTGGAGATTGGTTTGTCTTGCGTAGAACTGGCAACCCTCGCATGTGCGAACAATGTCTTTAGCGTCTGTTACTGCTGTTGGCCAGAAAAATCCCTGCTGGTAAGTCTTTCCGACTAACATCCTGGATGCGGCATGGTTGCCACATATGCCTGAGTGGATCGATTGCAGAATCTGCTTGCCCTCCTCAATGGTGACGTAGTGCATGAGGACACCGGATGTACTTCTTCAGTATAGGTCTTCTCCGACGACTAGGAAACTCTTGCTTCGACGTTTAATTTGTTCGGCTTGACTGCGATCTTCTAGGAGTTCATCGTCCAGGAGGAATTTGAGAACAGGAGTCTGCCAGTCTTGACATATGTTCAATACTTCATCTGTTGTCGGGGTAGGTTCGCCTCCTGACTGCTCTGGCACTGGTTTCTTCTTGACTGATGACTCCATAAGTTACTCGACAAAGATCTCTGTCGGGACCGCTTCTCGCTTAGATCCCATGTTGGCCAATTCGTCTGTAGCATAGTTGTATTGTCGTAGGACATGTGTTATCTCCAGCCCGTCGAACTTGTTTTCCAGCTTTCGGACCTCCTGACAGTATGCCACCACTGTGTCGTCGAGGCATGTCCAGTCTTTCATGACTTGGTTGACCACGAGTTGAGAATCTCCTTGCACAACCAGTCGGCGGATGCCGAGTGATATAGCAATGCGGAGCCCGTGGATAAGTGCCTCGTACTCGGCGACGTTGTGGGAAGTCGGGAAGTGGATCTGGAGAATGTACTTGAATTTTTCACTGGTAGGGGACGTTAGTACGACGCCGGCCCCGGTGCCACCGATCCGTAGAGAACCGTCGAAGTACATTGTCCAGTACTCTAGCTTCGCTGTTGATGTAGGCATTTGAACTTCTGTCCACTCGGCCACGAAGTCGGCTAGAGCTTGTGATTTGATAGCTGTCCGTGGCTGGAAGGTGATGTTGAACGCCATGAGCGCCCATTTGGCGATTCTGCCGGTGGCCTCGCGATTATGCAGGATGTCCCCAAGTGAATACGATGTGACCACCATGACTTGATGTGCTTAGAAATAATGCACCAGCTTCCGAACAATGATGAGTAGGCTGTACAGTAGCTTCTGGACCTTCGGATATCTCATCTTCGAGTCGGCAAGGACCTCACTGACAAAGTAGACTGGCCGTTGAATCTTCTGTATGTGACCCTGTTCGGATCGCTCGACCACCAGCACCGTGCTGACCACCTGAGTAGTTGCCGCCAGATACAGCATTAATGGTTCTTGGGGCATTGGTGACGCCAACACGGGTGGTGATGTGAGAAATTTTTTGAAGTCTTCGAAGGCTTGCTGGGCTTCGGGAGTCCATTGGAAATTGTCTGCTTTCTTCAATAGCTTGAAAAAGGGCATGCCCCGTTCACCTAGTCGGAAAATAAACCGGCTGAGTGCCGTCATGCAGCCTATCAGCTTCTGGACTTCCTTCTGGCTAGTCGGGGGTGCCATGTTCATGATTGCGTTGGCTTTCTCCGGGTTGGGCTCGATGCCGCGATGTGAAACGATGAAGCCGAGTAGCTTGTCAGATGGCACACCGAAGGCGCACTTTTCCGGATTCAACTTCATCTTGAATCTTCGAAGATTTTGGAAGGTTTCTTCCAAGTCAGCGATGAGGTCTTCTTTGGACTTGGTCTTGATCACCACAACGTCGACGTAGGCCTCCACGTTGCGCCCGATCTGAGTGTGTAGACATCGCTGAATGGCCCATTGATGCGTTGCTCCAGCGTTTTTCAAACCGAACGGTATAGTGATGTAGCAGTACGCTCCAAACGGCGTGATAAAAGACGTCTTTAGGCAATCCTCCTCCTTGAGGCTGATTTGGTGGTATCCCGAGTAACAGTCGAGAAAGCTGAGAAGTTCGCACCCTGCGGTTGAATCCACCACCTGATCTATTCTAGGTAGACCAAACGGATCCTTGGGGCACGCCTTGTTGAGATCGGTGTAGTCGACGCACATGCGCCATTTACCGTTTTTCTTCCGGACTAGGACTGGGTTTGCCAGCCAATCCTGGTGATAGACCTTATTGATGAACCCGGCTATGAGAAGCTTGGTTATCTCCTCCCGATAGCATCTTTACGGTCTTGGATGAAGCGCCGCAGCCGTTGCTTGACTGGCTTGGCATCTGTCTTGACATTGAGGGCGTGGTCGATCACCTCCCTTGGCACGCTCGGCATGTCGGACGGTTTCCACGCAAAGATGTCCTTGTTGGCTTGGAGGAAGGTGAAGAGCGCGTCTTCCTATTTGGGGTTGAGTCCGGTCCCGACTAGAGCAGTCTTGGAGTGGTCGGAAGGGTCTAGGGGGATCTTCTTCATGTCAGAGTCTGCTGAAATTCCTGACTTCGCTGTTTTTTTGGCCAGAACTTGATCATCCTTGACTTCGGTTGTGGCGGCTTGCCGAATGCTGTTGCGTCCGACTGTTGCCTCCTCTGATTGAGCCAACTCGCAGCTCTCCTTGTCGTAGGTGAAGGCTTGCTTGACGTCGCTGCAGAGGGACAGGACTCTGGCTGGCCCAGGCATTTTGAGCACCATGTAGGTATAGTGCGGTATCGCCATGAATTTGGCGAACGCCAGTCGTCCGAGTACGCGTGGTACGCGGTCTCGAAGTCGGTGAACTCGAAGCAGATGTTTTCTGTGTGAAAGTTATCCCGCATGCCAAAAGTGGCCCGCATGGTTATCTGCCTGAGGAGTGTTGAAGACAGGCCGGGAATTATCTTGTGGAAGGGCGCAGTACTTGGCCGCAGTTCTAAACGAGGGATTTTCATCTCATCCAGGGTCTTGGCGAAGAGGATATTGAGCGCGCTGCCTCCGTCTATGAGGGCCTTCTTCAGTTTGATGTTCTTGACAACCGGGTCCAAGACGAGTGGGTAGCACCCCGGGTGTGAGACCCGATCGGGGTGATCTGCGCAGTCGAAGGTGATGGGTGTTTCTGACCAATGCAAATATTGGGGGGCATCTGTTGTAGAGACCGCGTTGACGTCGTGTGCTGTTAGCCTCTGCTTCCGCTTGGACTCATACGCAGACGGCCCTTCAAAGATGTGGTTGAGCTCGGCTTGGGGATCTTGAAAATCGTCGGCCGGGCCCGAGTCTGGCTTGTCTTTGTCCTTGTCGGCGCCAAATGATGAAGCCTGTTCGGAAGCAAACTTCTTGAGCATGAAGCAGTCTTTGGCCGCGTGCTTGCCCTTGGGGTGGAAGGGGCAAGGCCCATTCATGACTTTCTAGTAGTCGTTGTTCCTTGAGGGCCACGACCGAGTGCGCTCCACATTGGCCACCTCGTTGTTCGACTTCCGCTTGTGGCTGCCAGACTTGTTCTGTGAAGGCTTGTTGTCAGCTTTTGCTTTTTGGTCTTTTTGCCGGGGCTCTTTCTTCCCGTCGAGGGCCTCCGCGACTGCCTCGGCTGAGTCAGCATATTTGTTTGCCATATCGAAGAGAGCCCTAACTGTGGCTGGAGGCTTCCGAGTGAATTTTGCGATGAACGGGGCATCCTTTACTCCCTTGCGGAAGGCGGCGATGATGACCTCATCCTTGATCATTGGGATTTGGTTGTGCTTCTCAAAGAACCTCTTGATAAATTAGCACAGAGACTCGTTCTTCCTCTGGTGTGGTTGGTATAAATCGTGCTCAGAAGACGGCCTCTCGTAGGTCCCCTGGAAGTTAGCGATGAACCGTTCCCTAAGTTCTCCCCAGGGCGTTAGCCATGTCCTCGCTGAGTCGGCCAAGCCGACTGGGAAGTAGTTAGCTATGGCTTTATGGTCACCTCCGGCAGCTCGAATTGCCAGGGTGTATACGGTGAGCTAGGACTCGGGGTTGGTTTTGCCGTCATATTTCTTGATCCCTGTAGCCTTGAAGCCCGATGGCCAGTCAACGTCCTGTAGCTCGTAGGTGAAAGCTGGAACGCCTTCATCTTCGTGAGGGCTCCGACTCCGACCACGGCGGTTAAACCGCTCGTGGTGAAGACTGAAACGCTCATGCTCGTCCTCCAGTCAACGGTGTTTGTCCTCTTCACGTTGACGGCACCGGGTATTAATGTCTTGTCAAAGATCGCGTTGTAGACAAACTCGGAGGTCTTGGTTGAACCGGCGATCGTTCTGGTGACGCCGCCGATTGTTATTGTTGGTGTTGCCGAGTGATGTTTGCCGCGACTCCTCAGGTGGCTCACTTGAGCCGACCGCCTAGCGTCGTGCTGATGTAGATGAGCCTGCTGCCGGAGAACCCGACCGGTTGGTCGGTACAAGTGTGTCGCCCGACTGCTGGTGCTGCTGACAGGCGGCAACTGTAATCATCGCCTTGATCTTGGCGATAGTCGAGCTGGCCTGGTGATCAGGCCCAAGCTGGAGTGTGTCCAGCAGGGTTGCAGTGGCCACGACGTTCTGTTGCGGCGTGACGAAGACGTCGTGGTCGCCAACTTTAGTCTAGAGGATCTGTTGCTGAGCGGTTCGCCCGGCCCTGCGCAGCTCGTTGTTGCGAGCCTCTCGTTCGGCCTCCTCTTGTTGCCGTAGTCGGCTGACATCCTCCTGTCGCTCCTCTTGTACTCGGCGCACCTCCGGCGGGGGGGTCGATGCCATGAAAATCTCGCGGGATAGAAGGAAACTTGCCAGACTGATGTCCAAACTAGTGTCCGAAGCATTGTCCGACATGGAGTCGGAATCCGAATAGTTGATCGGAGTAAGGATGACTCCGACCTCCCTAGATCCAATCTAGAGTGACTCGGAGCCACGTCCAAATTGGAGCCTAGAGGATCGGGTCAGCCGCGTGGGAGGTAGATCCGTGGCGTCACCGGGTCTGCAAGGGAGATTGACGATCTCTTCCCCTCCTAGCCCAACCTGGGCCGGCTCAAGGCCAAGCACGAGTTGGACGCCGAAGGAGAAAGTTGTCCCGAGACCCGGCTAGGTGGTAGATTGCCGCAGCAAATCAACAAGGGTGACTGTAGTGTCTTGTGAGCCGACTGGCACAGAGTCGGCTGGTTCCTCGGCCGGTTGGATTGGATCTGCATCAGCCAAAGTGAGGTTGCCGAACATGTCGGCAATGAAGTCGAGGCTTTCGAACGTCATTGTGTATCTAGGGGAGAATTTGCCGCCATCGACTCTAGTTGCTGGATCCATCGAGCTTGTAGATGTAAAACTCGCCGGAGCCCCTACCTAGCGCGCCAACTGTCGATGTTTCACGCCGGCAATATGAATATGGGGCTACCCGGCGGATGGAAACTCGGTGGATTGCAAAGGAACACAAGGAGATTTTATACTGGTTTAGGTCCTCGATGTGAGGTAATACCCTACGTCCAATTGTGGTGTTATTCCTTTGAGGATTTGTGTCGATCTATGAGCTCATGATCTCTTCTGCCCCCATGGGGCGTCCTGCCTCCCATTATATACTAGGGGACAGGGGTACAAGGTAGGAATCTCAGCCGAATACGGCCAAGGGATTTCCTTTTAGAGATACAATTTACCCGACTAGGACTGTATATTCCTTATCATACAAGGCAAAGTCTGCCGGCTGCTACTATATCTCTAATTACAAGTCTCGGCCCATCCTCTATCCGAGTGGCCCATATGCTTGTGATGAGGTACCTGGGGCCCATGGCCTCCACAGTTGTACATGAGAAGGTAGGAGGCCTCACGTGCAGGAACTCTGTGAGCTTGTTCTGTGGTGAAGGAGGAGGGGGCATCTGCTATTGGGGTCCTTGGTTCTGCTGGTTCTGCATCTGTTGTACCAGCATGGCCATCAATTTGTTTTGGTTGGCCAGCAATGGTGGGGTCCATTGGGGATGTGCTGACCGGACGATCCCCTGTTGTCATTTCCATCCTGCTGGTTGTTGTTTCCACTGCGGGTAAGCACCATCTTTAGGGAACAGAACATAGACGAGAAAAGAAAGGGACCCTTAGGATAGATACATATTATTTAAACTTCAACTTATATTGATCTGAACTGAGTAATTAAACATTTGTGTTGTTTGAGTCTCACACCACACCAATAGAAAACTCCTAACTTAAGCAGTGACATCACCACCCTTTGACATAAGCTGCTACCTAAACCCCACACTCACAAGCAACACCTAAGCAAAACAACTGCTAACACAACACTCTAGGGTGAACTCTACTGAGGGGTACAGCTTAACAAGGCAAAGGGCTTCTTCTTGCATCAAAGTCATTCTTGGGTTCCTCTTCATCCTCTTGTGTTACGGGCTCCACTAGCCTTTGTCTCATCCGAAGGCGAACTAGCTTCAAACTCTTCCTGGTCTTCTTCTTCTTCATCAGCGCACCCAGTCGGCAGAATGACCCTAAGTGGGACGTGGTTATTCAACACGCAAGTCCTTGGTGCTAGTTGCAAACATGGTGGAAGACGGACTCTCTTCCTTGCAGTGGTACGATCTTGGCTCCTCCAGGGGGTGCTTCTCCCTTTGCCAGTTCCAGCTCCCTCTTCAAACAGTACACTCTGTTTTGCAACCTGCAGATCTTGCAGCGATTCTCGTTCTCCCATTAATGAGCTGCTTTCACCACATCCGCACGAGTGTTGTCCATGGCACTCAGCATCCTTACTAAGCAGTGTGTGGTAGCATTGTTCTCCACCTCAGGACTCTGATAGCTGCTATACTCATCATTGTGGGTCCTGGACGGATGATAATGATAGGTGGTGTCCCTCAAGCTTCTAGCATAGCGATGGAGTTCTCCAATGGCCACCAATGCCACTTCCTGACATGCATGCTCAAAATTCCTTTATCCGGCTTCAAAGATCATGGACGGAACTCCTTCATGATCACTTGAAACCGTCAAGCGAACACAACACTTCTCTTCATTTGGATTATGGGTAACTTGTCTATACTCATGGGCTGGGTTGAAAACTATGGCAAGGCCATGTCGCGCAGCTCCTTGACGAAACCTCCAACACCAAACAAGTGCAGGGCTCACGGTTCGACATCTATAGAATGTGAAAAGGGAGATTAACGCATTGATTAAGTTAACAGAACAAGTTTGACTTAAATAAAAAGAAAAAGAGAGGGGAAATAAAATTTTAAAAAAAGAAAGTAAAGGTAAATTAAAGTGAGTCATAAACTTGAAGTTTTTTTTTGAAACAAAACAATACCGGTATAAATGATGCTGGGCTAAATAAACATAATCAGTACAGTAATGGATGTACGGTACTAATTTAGTGGATAGGGTGATAGTGAAAATACAACTTTTGTGGTATTTTTTTAGAATATTTTATTTTTAGAAGGGGAGTTAACCAAACAATTTTCCATGTACAGTTAACTTGCTTAGTTTAAAAGAGAAAAGGGGAAAGAAAACAGTTTCATTTTTAAATCCTCTTTTAGAAGCCGCTCTTAGGGGTACCAAGGGCTTTATCCTACTATCAAGGTGGCTTTGATACCAACTTTTCACACCCAGAATTTCCATCCAAAATTTTGGTGATTTATTGTGCGTAAAATCCTCATGCCAGGTAATCAACAGAGGCACACAAATAACATAGTTAATACCAAAATAAATGTCTTACATAATTTGATTGTATTTATTTCAGAGACAAATGGCACCTCTCAAAAGATAAAGGTCTAAACAGCGGAATAAATCTAAGGATAACGTGACGACTCCAAGTCCATAGGCGCTTGACTAGGCTCCCGCTCTGTCCTCCAAGAATCCTTCGTCACTGAATTACTCCTCTAATGATGATTGTTGGTTGCAAGGTGAGTACATGAAATACTCCGCAAGCCACACAGTAAAGATGCAAGTGCACAAATATACAAAGGAAGGCATAATAGGGCTCTTTTGCATAAACAACATTTAATAAAGCATTTAAAAGAGTAATAAAAAGAATAATCATTAAATAATATTAAGCAACACTATACAGCCTCGAAAGAAGTACAGCCGCCGTACCACTCCCATTCTGGAGCTTTCAAAATTCCACATTTATTATTATTAATGAGTAGTATGGGGACTAATCACAAAAAAACATTGCTAGGCCAGAGGCTGTACCAATTTACCCCAAGACAGAACCCTACAACACGTTACCTGTTGCGCCTCAATACCATCACCAAGTTTCACCGGAAAGGTGTTTAGGAAAATCTGTGGACCTGTGACTTGCCATGCTGCTATGTGAAAGCTTCAGAAACTACCTCCTCCTAGTAAAATCATGACTCTTCCCGGAAAAACAAACAATCGGTCGGACTAAAGGCAAATAAACAAAAACTATACATAGGCACTACATCATCTAATATAATATTATATTATTAAAAAGAGTAGATCTTGATTTTTAAAAG
>RYFJ01004031.1:0-33857 GCA_003991445.1 Oryza meyeriana var. granulata
GACTACATCCCTCAGTCCGAAATTCTTGGTGAACAACTTCTATAATTTATAAAGAAGAAGGTGGAGTGGATCGATTTATTCAAGAACCTATCGGGGTCTGTTTTCCTCCCACCAAAAGTTGAACAAACGCAATGTTGCTATCAACATCAGCAGAGAATACCAGAAAACTCTTATTACACATGAATTAGGCTGGGGGGCAAAAGGATATATCCTTTGCTGATATGATCGGGTCTGCTTACTACGGGATATCAGCAAAATTATCCAGGAGGCGGGGCTGTCTCCAGGTGTTTACCAAAGGGAAATATCACTGACAGATGGCAACAAACTCCAGCCTGTCCAGGTACGAACAGCACTCTGAAGGGAAGGATAGATCTTCTTAACTAGGTTGCTGAAATGTAAGGGGAGGCAGTTCGGATTCAAGCAAGGAGAAAACATTTCATGTATCGGCATGCATAAGTGCTGTAGTGGTGACAGGGTTCTCATTTACCACACCGATACAAGGGTCTCGGATTTCTCTTAAGTTCTCAGGGCAGGCACAACACGTCTATAGTGGATACATGTTCAGCCGATGTCCTGCACCAGTGGGGGAGGCCATCAGCTGAAGAGGCTCTGAGGGTTAGATTTTTCCCCTTGTCACTATCTGGATTCGGCTTTACATGGTTCTCGTTTCGTTACCACCGGAATTCTGTTCGGGGGTGGGCTGATCTAGAAAACTAGTTTCATAAATACTTCTTTGCTGAAATGCCACGAGAGGAGACTGACATGATTGTGATCATCGGTAGGCAAGAGATCGCCAGATGAAACAGTACCAGGAATACGTTCAGCGGTTTCGGACGTCAAAAACGATGTTACAGTTTAAACTTAAGCGATGGGCATCTGGCGATCTGGCTTTCCAGGGTCTCGTTGGGCGGCCAATTAAGTCAAAGGTTCTTTCATCACAAGAGTACGAGTCCTAGCGCATCTGGTACCAAAAGGTATCGGGCTCATGAAGCGGTTCCAAGAGGCGAAAAAGGGAAAATATTCAGAGAAGGGTTGCTCAAGTTCAAGTTTATTCATCAAGCTCAGATGATGAGGGATCGATGCTGAGGTTGGATTGGCGGAGTGGGCCAGGAATAAGAAATCAGTATCATGCGCCATGGGGTCAAGGATATCGACAAGGAGGAGCGGTATGAGTTTTGATATTAGTAAAGCCGATAAATCTTTGACTTGCTGTTACAGCAGAGAAGCAAATACACGTACCGCCAAATCACTGATTCCTTCAGCCGAAGAACTAAAGAAACAAGAGAAGAAAAGATGGTGCATTGCAAGGGTGGCACAGTTACTATCATCCCATCATACTAACGAGTGCAAAGTTATTTTGGCAACAAATCAGTCGGCTATGTCGAGCAGGGGAGAAGTCCGAATTTCGAAGACAAGAAGCCGATGAAGATCGATTGGGCCACCCGTTCGCTTCCCGTTAAACGATGGTTCTTATGCTTAGTGCCCGGGTCGTCATCAAGGGAATCAGCGGCTGATGGAGCAAGACGTCAAAAGATATGAATCAAGGATTACTTCATCGGATATGATAGAAAAGTATTCAGATATGAGGAAGGATAACAGAGGGATGAACCAGAAAGATATAATCCGCATTGGGACTGCCCGTTCTTCCGATTCTGCTGGGATCAAGGGATGACGAGTTGCCATCTCACGTTGAAGATTGCCCCCGAGTGCTGGTAATATGGCGGAGCTCGGCCCGTGATCAGCAGCAGAAGTTTTCACAAGATCGGGTGGCGATCTTTCGGGATCACCGTTCGGATCTTATCACCGGTAGAGCCCACCGGTCGTTCACTTGGGGAAAAAGAGCATACGGTTCATAGCCGATTAGGGGCCGATCCATGAAGAGTTCTTTTGAAAGAGGATGAAGAGGTAGTTACGTGAAAACAAAGTCCAGAATCCTCAATGTGCCCTGAGTGGGGATATTCACGACGAAGAAATCAAAAAAAGAAGGGCACAGCGCGGACTACGACACCGAGAGCAACAGGAAAGAAAGAGACAGATCAGGAAGAGGTCGCATCATCGTCACAAGAGAACTAAACAAGTATGGCGCGCGTGAAGAGAAAAAGACGATGAAGGCTGATCAATCGGCCCCTAGTAGATATGGTGTTCTTTTTATGCTCGGGAGTATAAAGCACTTTCATCGGATGAAGAAGCAATGAGGAACCTGTGTTCGCTCAACTAAATTGCAACCGATCAGGCCATATTTGATAAACTGAAGAGTCAGAGCTCGGTTGACCTGAAGCGATTATATTCAAGGGCTATGTGAATGAGAAGCTGAGTGACAAAGATGCTGGTTGATGGGCGGGTGCTGAGCAGCAGTTAATCTCATGCCTCATGCCACATTCCGGAAATTGGAAAGACTGCCGAAGAAGCCTTTGATCAAGAACATATGGTGCTAAAATGACTCTCGGTCGGGAATTCATTAGAAGCAAAAGCGTATTAGCGTGGAGTTGACGTGGGGAATAAGACACTACCCCACGTTTCCCGTCATCGACGGAAAGGGTCATATAGTTGCTTCTCGGCACGGGACTGGATCACGCGAACTGTTGTGTGCCTCGACAATGCTCAATGTTTGATACAATGCAGGGAGATCAAGTCGAAGCAGATTCGGATCAACCAACATTGCAATGACCGATATACCAGTCGCCTGGGAAGCCGATGTGTTGACTGCCTATTTATGACCGGAAAAATATGGGAAGGAGACTATCTCAAAGTCACCAACCCCAAGGGGATACAGCCGATTCGCAAGTCGGCTCTGAATGTTACTCTGATGGTCCATTGAAGACTTCGAGGGAAAACCTGCAGGGCAAGGATTTATGTTGGCCGATGATTTGGAGGAGATCGACATAGGACCAGGAGAATAAGCCAAGGCCAACGTTATATAAGCAAAGGTTAAGTCTGAACTTCGAGAAGAATTGATAACTTATTGAAGGAGTATTGGGATTGTTTCGCTTGGGAGTACCATGATGATGCCAGGTATTAAGTCCGATCAATTGTTAAACATCGGCTGCCCAATTAAACCATTTTGGATATCGGCCGTCTCAAGCAGGCTCCAAGGAGATTCAAGCAGACGTTATATGAGCCGATCAAAGGCAGAAATCCACAGGGGTTGTATGATGCCAAGTTACATAAGGCCGTGCGATATGCCGAGTGGGTGAGTTCTAATATCGTCCCAGTGGAGAAGAAAACGGAAAATTAAGGATATGTATTGATTTCCGGGACGGAATAAAGCTACCCCCAAGGATGAAATACCCAATGCCGATAGCGGATATTATTTAGTGATGCAAGCTCAGGCCACAAAATTATCAGCTTCATGGACGGCAAATGCAGGATACAATCAGATTTTTCATGGCTGAAGAAGATATACATAAGACTTGGAGTTTTCGGCTGTCCCTGGAGACTAACTATCGGCTTGTATGAAGTGGGTAGTAATGACTTTTGGATTGAAAGTGCCGGTGCGCGACTTATCAGAGAGCAATGAATTATATATTTCATTGATCTCATCGGCTTGTTGGTAGAAATTTTAGCATTGATGATGTGGTGGTTAGTCTAAAAGTGAGGAGAGCCATATAGCTGATCTGCGAAAAGTGCTGGGAAAGGGGCCAGAAATACGGACTAAGGATGAATCCCAATAAATGCGCTTTTTGGTGTATCGGCTGGGCAATTTTTTGGGTTTTATGGTTCATGAGCGGGGGGAGGGGATTGAAGTTAGTGCAGCGAAGCATCAGAGCCATTAAGACTACAGAGCCACCAGAGGAGGCAATAAGACATAGCTGCAATCATTGATCGGCAAGATTAATTTTGTGAGAAGATTTATATCAATTTGTCAGAAAGAATTGAGTCTTTTACTCCATTATTGAAGTTGAAGTGCCGATCAAGAGTTTGTGTGGGGGCAGCCACCAGCAGAAGGCATTTTGACGAGATCAAGAATTATCTGAGTTCCCCACCTATTTTAATTCTGCGCGTAGAAGGGTGGTGCCGTTCAGGTTTACTTTGTCAGCCGATGAGTGAAATCCCGTATCGGGTCTATTTTGATACAGGAGTTTGAGGGAAAAGAGCGAGTTGTGTTTTGTCTGAGCAGAAGGCTTTTGGATGCTGAAGCAAGGTACCCTGCGGTGGAAAAGTTATGCCTGTGTTTATATTTCTCATGTACAAAGTTAAGGCATTATATCCTATCGGCTGAGTGTACAGTAGTTTGCCAGGCCGATGTGGTTAAGTATATGTTGTCGGCTCTAGTCCTGAAAGGGCGAGTTGGTAAATGGATTTTTGCTTTGACAGAGTTCGACTTGAGATATGAATCGGCTAAAGCAATTAAGGGACAGGCAGTGGTCGATTTCATTGTGCAACACAGAGGGGCTCACGAAGACTATGTAGAGCCGATCCCATGGACTTTGTTTTTTGATGGATCGGTTTGCAAGCATGGATCTGGTATCGGTTTGGTTATTATATCGCCTCGGGGGGCAAGTTTTGAGTTTGCTTTTACAATTAAACCTTATCGGACTAATAATCAGGCGGAGTACGAGGCGGTGTTAAAGGGACTACAACTCTTAAAGGAGATCGGAGCTGATGTCATAGAGATAATTGGTGATTCTTTATTGGTGGTTAAGCAGTTGTCTGGAGAATATGAGTGCAGGGATGATGTTTTGAGGTCATATTATAAAGAGTGTACAGATTTGTTAAAGGATTTCAAGATGGTATCAATAGATCATATTCCCAGGGAGCAGAATTTAGAAGCCAATGATCTTGCACCGATTGCTTCAGGGTATCGACTGAATAGGCAGGTTGAGGTTGAGATAGCCGATATTGACATTCAGAACAAGGCCGATGACTGGAGACAGGAGATAATTGATTATTTGCAAAATCCGTCGCAATCGGTTTCCAGGAAAATTCGGTATAAAGCTACTAAATATGTGCTACTTGATGGAGAACTGTATTATCGGACTTTTGAGGGAATTCTGCTTAGGCGCCTGAATTTGGAAGAAGCCAAAGTGGTTATGTGCGAGGTGCATGAAGGTGTCTGTGGGACTCATCAATCGGTCCATAAGATGAAGTGGTTACTGAGAAGAGTAGGGTATTTTTGGCCGACAATGCTGGAAGATTGCTTCAGGTATTATAAAGGGTGTCAAGATTGTCAGAAATTTGGAAATGTACAGCGAGCACCAGCATTGGCTATGAATCCTATCATCAAACCGTGGCCGTTCAGAGGTTGGGGGATTGATATGATCGGCCAGGTTTTTCCTCCATCAAGTAAAGGACATAAGTTCATATTGGCGGCGACAGATTATTTTACCAAGTGGGTAGAGGCGATTCCTTTGAAGAAAGTTACATCCAAGGAAGCGATCGAGTTTGTAAAGGAGCATATAATTTATCGATTTGGGATTCCTCAGACGATAACCACTGATCAGGGGTCTATCTTCGTGTCTGATGAGTTTCAACAGTTTGCTGCCAGTATGGGAATCAAGTTATTAAATTCATCGCCTTATTATGCTCAGGCCAATGGACAGGCGGAAGCTTCTAACAAGAGTTTGATCAAGTTGATTAAGCGGAAAATTGATGAGCAGCCGCGGTGATGGCATACTACATTAGCCGATTCACTATGGGCCTATCGGATGGCGTGTCATGGATCTACTCGGGTGCCACCGTATCAGTTGGTATATGGACATGAGGCAGTTTTACCGTGGGAGACCAATATTGGCTCTAGAAGGATTTCTTTGCAGAATCAGTTAACAACCGATGATTATTATAACTTAATGATAGATGAACTTGATGATTTGGCTCAGAATCGGTTGAGGGCATTGGAAAGAATCAAAGAAAACAAGGCTAAGGCAGCTCGGCATTACAACAAAAAGGTGGTAAATAAATCGTTTGCCGAGGGAGATCTTGTGTGGAAGTTGATTTTGCCGATCGGGTCCAGAGATAGTAAGTTTGGAAAATGGTCGCCTAATTGGGAAGGGCCCTATCGGATTAATCGTTGTGTGCTTGGTAATGCCTATGTATTAGAAGATCTTGACGGGATGGAGTTTGCTAAAGCGCTTAACGGAAAATATCTCAAGAAATACTATCCTAGCGTTTGGATCAATTCTTAAATCGGTTAAGTGCAGCCGATTTATAAAATAGTTCGGAAAGCCGATGTTTTTGCGTCGCCTAAAGACAGCCGATATCAATTGATATCGCCTTTAGATCAAACAGAAATATTATCAAGGGTGAAGGAGGTAGGCAACAAGGTCGATCAGGATATAGTACAGCACGACCAACATGTTTCAAGAGGCCATCGGTCATTAATTTACATGAATTTTTGGATCGTTTCGATTGCGTGCAGGCGGATTTGGTCAATTTCATTGATGGCCCGGATGTCGTCTTCATCGGAGCCCGGGATGGTCTTCAAATTCTTGCGCCGATGAATGACTTGACGCACCGTCACTGCAACCTTAGCCTCTTGGTCTTGGATGGCCTGCGGCAGGCCGATAAGCTGGGATTCTGTTGTTTCAAGATCCTTGCGAACTTTTTCAAGTTCTACCAGCAAATCGGCCTCCTTCTTCTTCAGTTGATCTAGCTTGGATTGGAGCTCTTGGGGGACAGCTGCCATGTCATCAAGTTTTTTCTTCTCTATCTAGGCTGATAGCCGATCGGCTTGGATATCTTGGGTAATCTTCTGTTGGTCAGCACGATCGGCTATGCGTTGTCTAAGCTTGATGAGTTTAAACCTGTGAGACTCCAGGTATGCGGCAGAGGTTAATGTGTCAATGAGTTCTTCGGGCAGATGATGTTCGATTTCTACGAGTCTTGCCCGAATTGGCCCACAATCTTCCACTAGCGCATCAATTGGGTTTTCCAGCCGACTGTTGATGCTCGTTAAATAATCGCGCACATCGGCTGGGAACGACGGTTTGGTTGCTGCGCTGGTGGCTGTTTCGTCTTCTGCCTCCAAGTATTTGCCGATGTCGAAGGAAAACAAATCGGCTAAGGACTGTAAAATTGGCATCGGTAAAAGGATCAGTAGAGTTAAAAGCAAAATATGGGCATAAAGAGGTTAACTGAGGAAGGACATCGGCAACTCGGGTGACATCGGCTTCAGGGAGATGAATAGGTTGTTCTTCGGAGGGGCCGATGTCAGCCGATGGAATAGGAGCAGTCTCATCAACGGCTGGAGGACTTGGTGCTGAGAGTGGGGCAACTGGAGAAGCCATCGGCTCAGTGCTTGGAGGGATGTCGGAAGAAGGTTGAGGTTCTGGAGCCGATGACTCGAGCTGAGAAGGAAACTAGTAAGATGAATGAGAAAGCGGGTAATAATGTCAAGACTTGGCGCGCACCTGAGGGGATGAGGGAGCCGATGTCTGGGGAGAAGATGGCGTCGTGGCAGTAACATCGGCACCGGTTTTCTGCTTATTCAGGGAGGGGCGATGCACTAACTTCTTCCGTTTTTGTCCTATCGGCCGTGGCGCCTTGAGGAGAGCCGATGGAGATGGAGCATCACGCCCTAAGTTGGGAGTGGTCGATGGAGGTTGATACAGAATCGGCCGACCGCTGTTGCTTGTTGTTGGGGGCTCGACGCTGGCAGCCTGCAAAATTAAGAGTAAGAGTTGATCGGAGAAGGCGATTAAGGTTTACAGGTGTTACCTCTTCATCGGATTCGATGTACTCGGTGTCAAGACGGGAACAGTAGCAGGTGGCCGCTAAGCTGAATAAATGCTTCTTCCATTCTGACCACCATCGGACAAAAAGCTTGGTGTTGGCAGTGCAGATGTACACCTCGGTGGCGGCGCCTAGAAGAAGGGGGTCTGTCAGAGTCCGCATCCGATCATATTCTAGGGCGTTGCTGACGTTGCCCTGGGCCTGAAGTTTGTCGATGAAGAATAGACCGATCGGAAGTTGACCAAGGCCGAGCTGACGGGAGCCGACCGATGGATGGTAAAACTCATATGAAGGCTGCGATCGGCCCAGAGAGAAGCCCGTTGGCAGCAGACGAGGGGTGATGGCCGATAGGAATATGGCCTTGGACTCATCATTATCCAAAGCGTTGAGGGGGTCGAAGTTGGAAGGCATCTCGAATGATGATGCATCATTATAAGCAAACCAGAGAGTGGCCTCCCTGGTGAAACCATAATAAAACCCCTTGAACCACTGACTGAGTCCAGCAGGGGTTATCTTGCCGCCAGAAAGAGCCGATGCAGCTTCGCCCATGGAAACACATCGGCGGTAAGTGGGATCCTGGTCTTCTGTGTAATTGGCTGGAAAGGATTGGTTGAGAAGAGAAGTCCCAGAGAAGGCCTTGGAGGTGTAGACATTGAGCCAGAGTTGCATAAACCACCAAGGACCCCCGATATGGCCGACAGGTTGGCCGGCCAATAACTTGGTTGCTACTTGGTGAAGCAGCTGATAGGTAGCGTCAAGGAGGAATTGACCCAAGGGGATCTGTTTCCGATCAACCAAGCACTCTGCCAAACACTGCATGTTGATCGTTGGACCGAGGGTTGCGCCACCAAAAACAAACCGCTCCAGCCATAAGTTCAGAAAAGCAACATGTTCCCGGTCATCAACCGATCCAGTTCCCTTATTGTGAATGGATATGTACCTGGACCAGCCACCGATGTTCTTTGCTTGGAGCCGATGAGTAGGTTTGAATCGGAGCTTGAAGGGGTCGATGTAGCTCGTCGTGTCCAGGCAGGTGAGCATAGTCACATCCAGCAAAGTGGGGGTCATCGGCCCGTGCCCGAACAGGAAGGCATTAAGGGCATCGAACCAGAAGTATGAGGCCGATGCGAGCAGGGGTTCATTCCTTTCCATATCGGCCAGAGAGAGATTGATGCAGTGGCCGATATGTGATTCCTCCCAGTAGGTTCTCTTCGCAGCCGATACTCTAGTGTACTAATCTCTCCACCCAGGCAGCTTGCTCGGCCATGACCTGAAGCTATTGGTCCAGTCGCAGACCAGCATGGCCGAGTTCTTGAAAGGAATACGCTGGGTCTCGACGCATATGAAATCGGTGGGATCTTCGCTGCCCATGGGGCCATGATAGAAAAAGTGCGGGTAATCGGCGGCCGGGATCAAGATCTGGTCTCTAAGATGCTACAGTAAACAAGAACACGATGAAGAACAGGCAAAGAACATGGTAGATTGGGTGCATCTAGGTTACAAAATCGGGAGAAATAATCGGGTAGGAAGATTACCTCAGGAACTGCAGATACCGATGCCATCGCGAGAGAGGAGGAAAATGCAGGAATCAACGGCCGAAGAAGAGGGATGCGACGGTTCGTCTGGATTTGCTAGAGCTTGTTGAAGCTTTGGAAGATGAAGCGGTGGTGCTCTGGTGATGTGAAAGCATAAAAAAGGCTAGGGAGACAAAGCGTTTTATAGAGATATGATGACCGGGCAGGAATCGAGGCCGTTGGCACTGTTTCAAACAATTATGGCAAGTGGGCTACCTTGGGCTGCCTCGATATGGAGGAAATCTGGAGGCCCAAAAATGAAAGAATTTCGAAGTCCTATAGGAGAACTCCGAAATTGGGGGGCATGTGTTAACGCCAAAATTTGGTAAGGCCCTGTACCAGATTCGGTCAAAAGGGAAATTGCAGTCAACTAGCGGAAATTGATCCAGAAGAGACCGATTCTGGGAGGGGGCCGTGAAGACCGCTGTTTGGCAGTTATTTACTGTATCTATTAATTAGGCAAGTGTTTATCTTTAGGAAACCTGACCTCGTGTCCGGTCAGGCCTTGTTAGCGTTTTCTGTTATGATTAGGAAATCATGTACCGTGTCCAATAAGGACTCGTGTAACTCGGGGTATAAATACGTACGCCCGGGGACCTTGTAAGTTATCACTCGATCAATACAATTTCGGCGCATCGCCACCCTTCCGACGGGATCTTGCTTCTCGAGCCGGGCTGCATCGGTTAGGTCCGACCTCCTGCGAGAGGGTAAGTCTCGTCACCCCGGCTACCTATCGGCTAGGACTTCCTCGGTTAGGTCCGATATTCTAGTCAGTTTATGGTAGTCGGCTTACCACGATATATTTATTTTATCTATGGCTGCATCAGTTCAGTTTGATCTCATAGATTGATTAGGTATATCACATCACGCGTGAATAGATCGTATCGGCTTACTAGGAGCGGTTTATCATCAGTTTGTGCTGCATCGGTTAGGTCCGACCTACTAAACTGCTAGCGATAAATCGTTCCTGCTAGGTCGATACTTTATGTGCAAGCGTCTTATCGGGGTGTATAGCCGGTAAGTTATCATGATTTAGCATCACGATCGCATCAGATCTATCGGCTTATCGAGATCTCGTTATTATTATCAGTCTGTGCTGCAACGGTTGGGTCCGATCTACTAGACTGAATAATAACGTTACTCTTAATAAGCCGATGGGTTTTATGCGATGTTGTTATCGGAGTGCTTAGCCGATAAGTTATCTCTTATTAAATATAGCCGATTATACTGCTTGCCTTGTTATACATTCTTGGCTGCGTTACTGTCACGATCGGCTAAGGGCTAGCCGATTGGTTTATTCTGCCGATCCGAGTGCGAGTACAAGCAGGTTCCCGGGCACGACCTCAGCCAAGTTCCCGGGCATGACTTCAGGCGAGGACCCGGGCACGAGCAAAGGTAAGAACCCGGGCACGGATACGAACAGCGGAGGAAGATCCCGGGCGCGGATACGAGCAAGGGCCCGGGCACGGGCGCGAGCAGTACCTTCGCGGCGATACTAGTAACTTTAAACCATGATCGGCTGGATTTCCTTTAATTTATTTTACTCATGCATTCTGCTTACTTACTTTACCAAGTTTACAGCTGGTTTTTGAGCATCCCTTCGATGATCGGCTAGTTTAATACTTATTTATTGTTATATTATTGTTCATGCCATCATCGGCTTCCAGTCAATGTATAAGTGCTACAGTGCGTATCGGCCATCGGCCGATGAGATGAGTCCAAGCCGGCTTCCAGCCGATTGGCTCACAAATTTAACATCTTTTCTCCTTGTCAATTACAGGGTCAAATTGACTGGCACGCCTACGAACCTCCAGATTTTAGGACCTGCACTGGAGTGAAGCAAATCTCCCAGGCCTTCGCGTGTCTCCCAGACGCCGGACGGCCCCCGGCGGGTTTTCGGCGTCAACAGAAAGTCAACGCCATCAGGAACATGGCACCCCCGACCAACCTCAAAGACGTCCAGAAGCTGATAGGTTGCATGGCGGCACTCAGCCGGTTTATCTCCCGACTAGGCGAATGGGGCATGCCCTTCTTCAAGCTCCTCAAAAAGGCGGACAATTTCCAATGGACTCCAGAAGCCCAACAATCCTTCGAAGACTTCAAACAATTCCTCACATCACCCCCGGTGTTGGCGTCACCCCTGCCCCAGGAACCGCTAATGCTATATCTGGCGGCAACAACACAGGTAGTCAGCACGGTGCTGGTGGTTGAGCGATCCGAACAGGGTCATATTCAAAAAATACAACGGCCAGTCTACTTCATCAGCGAGGTCCTTGCTGACTCCAAAACAAGATATCCGCAGGTCCAGAAGCTGCTATACGGCCTACTCATCATAGTCCGGAAGCTAGTGCATTATTTTCAAGCACACCAAGTCACGGTGGTCACAGCGTTTCCACTCGGGGATGTCCTTCATAATCGCGAGGCCACCGGCCGAATCGCTAAATGGGCACTCGAGTTGTTGGCGTTCGACATCACCTTTTAGCCACGGACAGCAATTAAATCTCAAGCTCTAGCCGACTTCGTGGCCGAGTGGACAGAAGTTCAACTGCCAACACCAACAGCAAAGCTAGAGTACTGGACAATGTACTTCGACGGTTCTCTACGGATCGGCGGCGCCGGGGCTGGAGTCATATTGACCTCCCATACCGGCGAAAAACTGAAGTACGTTCTACAAATCCACTTCCCGGCTTCCCACAACGTTGCCGAGTACGAGACCCTTGTCCATGGGCTCCGCATCGCTATATCACTCGGCATACGTCGACTGGTTGTGCGCGGGGACTCTCAACTCGTGGTAAACCAAGTCATGAAAGACTGGACCTATCTCAACGAAACCATGGCGGCATACTGTCAGGAGGTCTGCAAGCTGGAAAACAAGTTCGATGGGCTGGAAATCACACATGTCCTGCATCAATACAACGACGCGGCAGATGAGCTGGCAAACATGGGATCCAAGCGAGAAGCAGTTCCGACTAGAATCTTTGTCGAGCAACTTATGGAGCCATCAGTCAAGAAGAAACCGGCACCAGAGCAGTCAGGAGGCGAGCCTACCCCGGCCACAGATGAGGTGCTGCACATATGTCAAGACTGGAGGACTCCTGTTGTCAAATTTCTCCTGGATGATCAACTCCCAGAAGATCGCAGTCAAGCCGAGCAGATAAAGCGTCGAAGCAAAAGCTTGCTTGATGTCGCTGCAGAGGAAGAGGACTCCTGCTGGCCCAGGCATTTTGAGCACCATGTACGTATAGTGCGGTATCGCCATGAATTTGGCGAGTGCCGATTGTCCGAGTATCGCGTGGTACGCGGTCTCAAAGTCAGCCACCTCGAAACAGACGTTTTCCGTGCGGAAGTTACCTCGCGTGCCGAAGGTTACCGGCAAGGTTATCTGCCCGAGTGGAATTGATGATAGGCCGGGAATTATCCGGTGGAAGGGCGCAGTGCTCGGCCGTAGTTCTGAACGAGGAATCTTCATCTCGTCCAAAGTCTTGGCGAACAGGATATTGAGCGCGCTAGCTCCGTCAATGAGGGTTTTCTTCAGCCTGATGTTTCTGACGACCAGGTCCAGGACGAGTGGATAGCGTCTCGGGTGGGAAACCCGATCTGGGTGATCTGCGCGATTGAAGGTAATGGCCATCTCTGACCAGCACAGGTATTGGGGGGTGTCCGTCGTAGAGACCATGTTAATGTCGCGCGCTGTTAGCTTTTGTTTGCGCTTGGACTCATATGCGGACAACCCTCCGAAGATGTGGTTGAGCTCGGCCTGAGGATCTTGGAAATCATCGGCCAGACCCTGATCTGGCTTGTCTTTGTCCTTGTCGGCGCCAGATGATGAAGCCTGCTCAGAGGCAAACTTCTTGAGCATGTAGCAGTCTTTGGCCGCGTGCTTGCCCTTGGGGTGGAAGGGGCATGGCCCACTCATGACTTTCTGGTAGTCGTTATTCCGCTGGGGCCGCGACCGAGTGCGCTCCATGTTGGCCACCTCATTGTCCGACTTTCGTTTGCGGCTGCCAGACTTGTTTTGAGACGGCTCGTTGTTGCTTTTTGCCTTTTGGTCCTTCTGTCGGGACTCCTTCTTCTCGTCGAGGGCCTCTGCGACCGCTTCAGCCGAGTCGGCGTATTTATTGTCCATGTCGAACAGAGCCCGGACAAACGGCAGTGGTTTCTGAGTGAACTTCGCGATGAATGGGGCGTCCTTTACTCCCTTGTGGAAGGCGGCGATGACAGCCTCATCGCGGATCGTTGGGATCTTGTTATGCTTCTCGGAAAACCTCTTGATGAAGTCTCGCAGAGACTCATTCTTCTTCTTGTGCAGCTGATAAAGATCGTGCTCTGAAGACGGCCTCTCGTAGGGCCCCTGAAAATTCGCGATGAACCGCTCCCTGAGTTCTCCCCAGGAACTGATCGACCGCTTCGGGAGGCCTGTCAGCCATGTCCTCGCCGAGTCGGCTAGTGCGACCGGGAGGTAGTTAGCCATGGCTTTGTTGTCGCCCCTGGCAGCTCGAACTGCTAGAGTATATACGGTGATCCAGGACTCGGGATTTGTCTTGCCGTCATACTTTTCGATCCTCGTGGGCTTAAAGCCAGTCGGCCAGTGGACATCCTACAGTTCCCGAGTGAAAGCTGGGATCCCTTCATCTTCATGGGGGCTCGGGCTTCGACCACAGCGGTTAAACCACTCGTGATGGAGGCCAAAGCGCTCATTTTCGTCTTCCAGTTGGCGGCGCTCATCCTCTTGTCGCTCGCGGCACCGGGCGCTGATAGTATGGCGAAGGTCATGCTATATGCGCTCTCGGAGGTCTTGATTAGGCCGGCGATCATACTGGTGACGGCGCCGGTTGCTGTTATTAGTATTGCCGAGTGTAGTTTGCCTAGACTCCTCACGTGGCCGACTTGAGCCGGCCGCCCGACGCCGAGCTGATGTGGACGAGCCCGCTACTGGAGATCCCGACCTGTTAGTCGGTACTAGGGTGTCGCCCGACTACTGATGTTGTTGTTGGCAGGCAGCAGCTGTGATCATCGCCTTGATCTTGGCGATGGTTGGGGTGGCCTGGTGGTCAGGCCCGAGCTGGAGCGTGCCACAACGTTCTGTTGCGGTGGCCACAACGTTCTGTTGCGGCGTGACGAAGACGTTGTGATCACCGACTTTAGTTTGGAGAATATGCTGCTGGGCTGCTCGCCCAGCTCTGTGCAGCCCGTCGTTGCGAGCCTCGCGATCAGCTTCCTCCTGTTGTTGTAGTCGGTGCGCCTCCTCCTGTTGCTCCTCTTGTAGTCAGCGCACCTTAGAGGGTGGTGTTGAAGCTATGAAGATCTCGCGGGGGAGGAGAAAACTCGCTAGACTAGAGTCCGAACTAGCGTTTGAACCGTTATCTGACTTGGAGTCAGACTCTGAGTAGTTTATCGGAGTGAGCACGACCCCAACCTCTCTAGATCCAATCTGAAATGACGCTTGGCTGTGTCCAAATTGAATCATAAGAGATCGGGTTTGTTGTGCGGAGTGTAAATCCGCAACGTCGTCGAGTCCATGTGGGAGATTGACGATCTCCCCCCTTCTCGGCCCAACCCGAGCTGGCTCAAGGCCTAGCGCAAGTCGGACGCCGAAGGAGAGAGTTGTCCCTATGCTTGGTGATGTGAAGGACTGCCGCAGTAAGTCGTGGAAGGAGATCGCGACGTCCTATGGGCTGACTAGCGCTACGTCAGCTGGCTCCTCGACCGGCTGGATTAGATCTGTTCCGGCCAAGGTAAGGTTGCCGATTTGGTCAGCAACGAAATCGAGGCTTCTAAAAGAAATCTTGTCTCCGGGGGAGAACTTGTTGCCGTCGACTCCGTTTGTTGGATCCATCGGATTTGCTGATGAAGAATTCGTCGGGTCCCCTACCTGGCGCGCCAACTGTCGATGCTCTGCACCGGCAATAAAACTATAGGGCTACTCGGCGAAGGTGAATTCGATGGATTGCAGAGGAACACAGAGAAGATTTATACTGGTTCAGGCCCTCGATGTGAGGTAATACCCTACGTCCAGTTGAGGTGTTCTTCCTCTGAGGTGTTTGATGATCGATGATCTTGTCTCTTGCCCTGAGGGGTGCCCTGTCTCCCTTTATATACTAGGGGATAGGGGTACATGATAAGGATCCCAGCCGGATATGGCCAAGGAATATCCTTCTTAGAGATAGAGACCTATCCGACTAAGACTATGTTTCCTCGTTATACAAGGCAAAGCCTGCCGGGTGCTATCTTATCTCTAATTACATGGTTCGGCCCATCCTCTATCCGAGTGGCCCATATACTGGTAATGAGTTACCCGGGGCCCATGGCCTCCACAAGGAGTGATGAGGACATCACTCCTTCGGATGCACCCGCTGATCCTCCAACCGTTATGCAAGGTCCAATGACCCGAGCTCGAATGCGACAATTAAATCTAGAGGTGAGCTCGTTCTTAAGCGATCCCTTTCATAGTTTTGAGAATAGATTGCTACCTAATGATGTTATCTTGCTTAGGAACATTGGAGAGGATCATGAAGTACTTGGAGAGAGGTGTGGAGGCGGAGAAGAACCGCAAGGACACCCAAGACAAGCCGGAGGCCCAGTCCAACTCGAGTTCGAGTCTGCCTCGGCCTTCAGGACCAGCCTGCAGTAAAACGGACGCCCAGGATGCATACGGACTCTGTTTTCAACGATCCACATATGCATGGAAAGATAATTTCATAAGCTAACCAATGGCTTTGGTTTGACGTCCAGATTCCACTGGAGTCAACAGGAATGGTCGAAACAAGTCAGCATCCAGAATCTGCCAGGGTGCTGCGTCACCGTCTTTTGGTCCGTTGGGCCGTGTATCGTCTTAGAGCCCGTTAGAGGGTGCATCCAGGGGGTGTGATGACCCTTAGACTATATATTCAGTAGCCGCCACCCACATTAGGGTTTGGGTTTTGCTTTAGATCAATCTGTCTTTGAACAGTCACCGTCATCGGTTGTGAAACCCCAACTTCGAGTGCTTAATCATTCATCTGCAATTGTCACTTTAATTGAGTTGTGTACTTTCAGGTTCTTGCTTGTGTTCTTTGTTTCGCAAGCAGGAATTAGCCTTCTTGGTGAGGTCAACCGGATTTGTGACACGGTTGATAACCAGAGGAGTCGTGGTGCTAAGGTTGCAGGGATCGGGTCTGTTGATCTAAAGCCGGATCGGTGTGTTGCGTTCCACCAAAACGATAGTTATCTCTACCTGATGGAAGATCGGGAACCCCCGTTCCCCATCAAGTGGTATCAGAGCTTCAGATATACTGTCAGGTTCGCATCTTACCCATAATTGAGTGTTTCGCCTTCGTCCCATAGTCCACTGCCATACTTGTTTTTCCTGTCCTACAACCATCCGCGCCATAGCCTTTGCATTTTTCAGTCTCAGAGTCCGTCGTGTTGAGTTTGTGTCCTAGGTCGAGGTCTTGTTGCTGGTTAGATCGTGTTCGAGTCCAGTTCGTGTGTTTTCTTCCATTGTTTCTATCAAACCCTAGCCGCCTACGCCAACTTTCCGCACTTTCTTTCTGTTTTGTCCTCTAATTCGGAGTCCATTCATAAAACAGGCATAACTTTCGCATATGAACTCCGTTTTCAGCAAACCATATATGAGAAAAAAATTTTGCATCCGTCTGTCCCCCCCTTTGATGGGTTTGGTGATTTTATTTTGCCATAAAACAGCCCGGAAGATCGTCTTTCCGAGCCCGCAAGCTTTTTCCCAATTTTGGGCGCATCTTCTGAAAACTCCACAGGCCACGTCTTTCACTTGTTTGAGCTCAAATTTTCTGTGGTTACTTCTTGTGTGCTCCTAAGGCAAAAAGAAATATCAAAAAAAGAAAAAGAAAAAGTCAAATTTTCCCAAAAAATCAAAGACAGCCCAAAAAAGAGAAAAAAAGAGAGGGCAAAAGAGGAACAATATTTAGAGGAGCACATAGAGAACACCAAGTTGAGTTGTGTTAGCATGTGCTGTCCTGTGCCTTGATTCTGATACTCTTGCTGCTCATCATCCTTGTTTTCCACCACCTTGTTTGTCACACACCTGTACTTGGAACACCTTTAGGCCGGCAACGAGAATAGGTATTTGGGACTATAATTCAGCATTGCTATCTGTTACTGACTTGTGTGCCACATATACATATTTTTTTTCTCCTTGTGTGCCTTCCAAGCTCCACATATTCTTCAGATCAGACAGAAAAAGATCCTTGCAATCTTGGTGCCACTTCCTCACAGGTATCACGAACCAGCCGTCGGTTGTACCATCCACTGCTTGCGTTGGTAAGAACTTGGTAAGAACTCGGTAAGACATGAGTGAGGGTGTGATTCCACCGACCCATAAATAGTTGATAGGGATTTTTATTTGATAACTAACCATGCCAAACGACGAGCCTATTTTGAAAAGTGACTTGCAGGGCCTGAAGGAGCAGATGCTAGCAGAGGTGGCCAAGCTAACGGATGTAGTCAAAACGGCCATGTAGGACATCGGCCATTCGCTTGAGAGCGTGGATAGGCGAGTGTCCACACTGGCCGGGAAGGTTCAACAGCTTGAGGCCAACCATCCAGCTACCAACGATGACAACAAAGACGAGAACGACGACGTGATCCTCGACGAGGGTGTTGTCTACGGTGACGATGGTCTAGTTGATGAGAGGGCGACACGCGAGAACAATCTGCGTTGAATACTTTGCCGCAATCATACAGGTATGGGAGGTAATGGAAATTAGCGTAATCGTGGTAATGTTAATAATGATGATCCTTATGCTAAAATAAAATTTACCATACCACCTTTTTATGGAAAATATGATGCTGAGGAATATCTTGTTTGGGAGATGACAGTAGACCAAAAATTTGCTTCCCTCCTTGTACCTGATCAACATAAGGTTAGACAAGCTACTAGTGAATTTAAAGATTTTGCTATAATCTGGTGGCAAGAACTAGCTACCTTGCATCTACAACCTGAGTCATGGGATAGGCTAAAAGAAGCAATGTGTGATCGCTTTATTCCTCCTTCTTATAAACATGATTTGCGTAAGAAATTACAGCGCTTAGATCAGGGAAATATGTCTGTTTAGGAATATTATGCAGAGCTGCAAAAGGGCATGATACGTTTTTATGGTGGATTGAGGCGTGAAATTCAGGATATTGTTGATTATAAAGAATTTACTACTACCAACCGTTTGTTCCAGCTTGCTATGCTTGCAGAAAAAGAATTGCAGGGACGACAACAACAAAGGAGTCGGAGCAGCAACTTCAGCAGCTCCTTCACGCCCAAGACGACGACGATGGCACCGCCAATGAAACCGCTCCCTTCGTCGAGTGCTCGTCCTCCACCACCAGCGAGCACACGTTCTTTAGCTCCTTCAACTTCGGCCGCACATACCATGGAATCTGGTAAGACTCGTTTGCAGGAGCCGGCCAAGAGTGCATCATCTGTGGCTTCCACCGGGCGCTCTTCTTCCATTCAGTGCCACCGCTGCCATGGACTTGGTCACGTGCAGAAGGATTGTCCTAGCAAATGGGCATGCATTGCTACAGAAGATGGAGGCTACATTAGCACGTCTGATGTAGAGGAAGATATTGTTGATGAAGCTGCCTCGGACGATGATCATGGTGGAGATGGCCTTTCTTTGAGCATAGACGACGCAGGAAACCATCGAGCCATCATTGTACAGCGAGTTCTCAGTACACAGATGGAGGAAGCAGAAAAGCTGCAATGCCACAACTTGTTTCAGATTTTATTTGTCATTAAAAATCGGCGTGCACGAGTCATCATTGACAGAGGAAGCTGCAACAACTTGGTGAGTTCTAATTTGGTCAAGAAGCTTGAATTGACCACGCGGCCACATCCACATCCGTACCATATTCAGTGGCTCAACGACTCGGGTAAGACAAAGGTAACACAAGCAGCCCGGGTGCATTTTTCCCTTGGTACATACTCTGATTTTGTAGATTGTGATGTGGTACCGATGCAAGCTTGTTCTCTCTTATTGGGTCATCCATGGGAATTTGATAATGATGCTATACACCATGGTAGAAGTAATAAATATACACTTATGCATAAGGGACAAAAAATTACTTTGCTACCTATGACCCCTGCACAAATTGTACAAGCTGATAGAGAGAGAGTTGCTAGTGAAACTAAACAAGTTGATGCTAAACCTAAAAAACAGCAAGCAATTAAATTGAAAAACCCTGTTATGCTTGCCACTAAAACTGATCTTGCAAAGATTAATGATGTGTGCTATGCTTTGATATGCAAAGATGCTTTATTTTCCACTGATGATATAGCTAGCACTTTGCCACTTTCTGTCACTAACCTTTTGCAGGAATATAGTGACGTGTTTCCCACTGAGCTACCTCCAGGACTTCCACCCATTCGAGGGATTGAGCACCAGATTGACTTAATTCCTGGAGCGAGTCTGCCAAATTGAGCTGCCTACAGAGCCAACCCCGAGGAGACTAAGGAGATTCAGCACCAAGTCCAAGACCTTTTAGACCGCGGGTATGTACATGAGAGCCTTAGCCCTTGTGCTGTCCTAGTTATTTTGGTTCCAAAAAAAGATGGTAGTTGGCGCATGTGTGTAGATTGTAGAGCCATTAACAATATCACAATAAGATACCGTCATCCTATCCCTAGGCTAGACGACCTGCTTGATAAGTTAAGTGGTTCTATAATTTTCTCTAAAGTAGACTTGAAAAGTGGATACCACCAAATAAGAATGAAATTAGGAGATGAATGGAAAACTGTTTTTAAAACCAAGTTCGGCTTATATGAGTGGTTAGTAATGCCTTTTGGTTTAACTAATGCACCTAGCACTTTGATGCGTTTAATGAATGAGGTTTTACGTCCTTTCATTGGAAAATTTGTGGTGGTTTATTTTGATGATATCTTATATACAGCAAGTCTTTAATTGAACATCTTAATCATCTACGTGCTGTTTTTGATGCTTTGCGTGTTGCACGTTTATTTGGTAACCTCGAGAAGTGCACTTTTTGCACCGAACGAGTATCATTTCTTGGCTATGTTGTGACCTCGCAGGGAATTGAGGTAGATGAAGCCAAGGTGCATGCTATACAGAGCTAGCCAATGCCCACCACCGTGACACAAGTGCGGAGCTTTCATGGACTTGCAGGATTTTACCGCCGCTTTGTGAAGGATTTCAGCACCATTGCATCCTCATTGAACGAGTTGACAAAGAAGGGCGTTGCGTTTCATTAGGGAGAAGAACAAGAGGCGTCCTTTGCTCTCTTGAAGGACAAACTTACTCACGCGCCATTGCTACAACTTCCTGATTTTGGTAAGACTTTTGAGCTTGAATGTGATGCTAGTGGGCTTGTCATTGGTGGCGTCCTGATGCAAGAAGGTAAACCCGTTGCTTACTTTAGTGAGAAATTAAATGGGCATATTCTCAATTATTCCACCTATGATAAAGAATTGTATGCTCTTGTTCGTTCATTAGAAACGTGGCAACATTATTTATGGCCTAAGGAATTTGTTATTTACTCTAATCATGAATCATTAAAACATATTAGAAGTCAAAACAAACTGCATCGTAGACATGCTAAGTGGGTTG
The DNA here is from genome assembly GCA_003991445.1 of Oryza meyeriana var. granulata. Classification (NCBI taxonomy): domain Eukaryota; kingdom Viridiplantae; phylum Streptophyta; class Magnoliopsida; order Poales; family Poaceae; genus Oryza; species Oryza meyeriana. The sequence goes on from RYFJ01004031.1 coordinate 20,816, forward strand.
AATTTATTGAATCTTTTCCTTATGTCATCAAACACAAGAAAGGGAAGGATAACATTATTGCTGATGCTTTGTCTAGGCGATATACTATGCTGTCCCAACTTGATTGTCGTATATTTGGGCTTGAAATAATTAAAGAACAGTATGCTAACGATGATGAATTTAAAGAAGTGATGGCGAATTGTAAGGAGGGGCGTACATGGAACAAATATGTGATACATGATGGGTTTTTGTTTAAAGCTAACCGCCTATGCATTCCTGCTGGTTCCGTTCGTCTTTTCTTGTTGCAGAAGGCACATGGAGGAGGATTGATGGGGCATTTTGGTGCCAAGAAGACGGAGGAGGTGCTGGCCAACCACTTCTTTTGGCCAAGGATGAAACGAGATGTAGAGCGGTTCGTGGCTCGGTGCGCCACGTGTCAAAAAGCTAAGTCGCGGTTGAACCCACATGGTTTGTATATGCCTCTTCCTGTTCCTTCTACTCCTTGGGCTGATATATCTATGGACTTTGTTTTGGGATTGCCAAGGACTAAGAGGGGAGGGATAATATTTTTGTGGTGGTTGATCGTTTTTCTAAGATGGCACATTTTATTCCTTGTCATAAAAGCGATGATGCTGTTCATGTTGCTGACCTATTCTTTCAAGAAATCGTTCGCTTGCATGGTATGCCGTCTACTATTGTTTCAGATCGCGATGCAAAATTCTTGAGTCATTTTTGGCGCACTTTGTGGAATAAATTGGAGACAAAGTTGCTGTTTTCTATAACTTGTCATCCCCAAACCAATAGACAAACTGGGGTAGTGAATCGCACCTTGTCCACCAAGTTGAGAGCAATCTTGAAGCACAATTTGAAGGTGTGGGAAGAGTGTTTGCCGCATGTGGAGTTTGCATATAATAGGGCGGAACACTCCACCACCAAGGTAAGTCCGTTCCAGGTAGTGTATGGATTTAACCCTTGTGCTCCTATTGATCTTTTGCCTTTACCTACCACTGAGAGAACACATAATGATGCTAAAGAGCGCGCAGAGTTTATTGTTAAATTGCATGAAACCACTAAGGCAAATATTGAAAAGATGAATGCAAAGTATAGAATTGCTGGTAGTGAAGGTAGAAAGGAAGTTAAACTTGAACCGGGTGATTTGGTTTGGTTGCACTTGAGAAAAGATAGATTCCCAGTCTAAATTAATACCAAGAGCTGCTGGTCCTTTTAAGATAATTGAGAAAATAAATGACAATGCATATAAACTTGAGTTTGCCAACCCGAGTCGGGTTAGTCCTACATTTAACATTGCAGACTTCAAGCCATACTTGGAAGAAGATGAGCTTGAGTCGAGGACGACTCCACTTCAAGAGGGGAAGGATGATGAGGACATCACTCCTTCGGATGCACCCGCTGATCCTCCAACCGTTATGCAAGGTCCAATGACCCAAGCTCGAATGCGACAATTAAATCTAGAGGTGAGCTCGTTCTTAAGCGATCCTTTTCATAGTTTTGAGAATAGATTGCTACCTAATGATGTTATCTTGCTTAGGAACATTGGAGAGGATCATGAAGTACTTGGAGAGAGGTGTGGAGGCGGAGAAGAACCGCAAGGACACCCAAGACAAGCCGGAGGCCCAGTCCAACTAGAGTTCAGGTCTGCCTCGGCCTTCAGGACCAGCCTGCAGTAAAACGGACGCCCAGGATGCATACAGACTCTGTTTTCGACGATCCACATATGCATGGAAAGATAATTTCATGAGCTAACCAATGGCTTTGGTTTGACATCCAGATTCCACCGGAGTCAATAGGAATCGTCAAAACAAGTCAGCATCCAGAATCTGCCTGGGTGCTGCGTCACCGTCTTTTGGTCGTTGGGCCGTGTATCGTCTTAGAGCCCGTTAGAGGGCGCGTCCAGAGGGTGTGACAACCCTTAGACTATATATTCAGTAGCCGCCACCCACATTAGGGTTTGGGTTTTGCTTTAGATCAATCTGTCTTCGAACAGTCGCCATCATCGGTTGTGAAACCCCAACTTCGAGTGCTTAATCATTCATCTGCAATTGTCACTTTAATTGAGTTGCGTACTTTCGGGTTCTTGCTTGTGTTCTTCGTTTCGCAGGCAGGGATTTGCCTTCTTGGCGAGGTCAACCGGATTTGTGACACGGTTGATAACCAGAGGAGTCGTGGTGCTAAGGTTGCAGGGATCGGGTCTGTTGATCTGAAGTCGGATCGGTGTGTCGCGTTCCACCAAAACGATAGTTATCTCTACCTGACAGAAGATCGGGAACCCCCGTTCCCCATCAAGGAGCTTGGTTATCTCCTCCCGAATAGCATCTTTGCGATCTTGTGCAAAGCGTCGTAGTCGTTGTTTGACTGGTTTGGCGTCCGGCTTGACATTGAGGGAATGCTCGATCACCTCCCTTGGTACACCAGGCATGTCGCAAGGTTTTCAAGCAAATATGTCCCTGTTCGCCTGGAGGAAGGTGACGAGCTCATCTTCCTATTTAGGGTCGAGTCCGATCCCGACAAGCGCAGTTTTGAAGGGGTCAAGGGTCAGGGGGATCTTTTTTTGTTTCGGAGTCCACTGAATTCCGATTGGATGCTTTTTTTTGCCAGAACTTGAACATCCTCGCTTGCTGTTGTATGTGGCTGTCGAATGCTGTTGCGCCCGACTGTCGTTCTTGGGATTGGGGCCAGCTCGCAGCTTTCCTTGTCGTAGTGAAGGCTTCCTTGACCCAGCTGCTCCTGGCATCTTGAACATCATGTATGTATAATATGGCACTGTCATGAATTTGGCTAGTACTGGCCGTCCGAGTATGGCGTGATACGCGGTATCAAAGTCGGCAACCTCGAAGTAGATGTTCTTTGTACGGAAGTTCTCCCACGTGCTGAATGTAACTGGCAGAGTTATCTGTCCAAGTGGAGTGGAAGATAGGCCGGGGATTACCCAGTGGAAGGGCACTGTACTTGGTCATAGCTCGGAGCAAGGGATCTTCATCTCGTCGAGTGTTTTGGTGAACAGAATATTGAGAGCACTTTCTCCATCGATGAGAACCTTCTTCAATTTGATGCTTCTGATGATCGAGTCTAGGACGAGTGGATAGCGTCCTAGATGAGTCTCCCGATCAGGGTGATCTGCATGGTCAAATGTGATTGGCGTTTCTGACCAACGCAAGTACTAGGGGGCTTCTGCAGAGACCGAGTTAACTTCGCGTGCTCTGAGCTTCTGCTTCCTCTTAGACTCGTATGCAGTCGGCCCTCCAAAGATGTGGTTGAGCTCAGCCTGGGTATCTTGGTAGTTCGTCGCTGCGCGGATCTGGCTTGTCCTTGTCTTTATTACTGCAGATGTTGAAGTCTACTCGGAGCAAACTTCTTTGAGCATGAAGCAGTCCTTAGCGTGTGCTTGCCCTTTGGTGAAAAGGGCATTGCCTGTTCATCATTTTTGGTACTCGTCTATCCTCGGGGGTCGCGGCCGAGTACGCTCCACAGCAGCCACCACGTTGTTCGACTTGCGCTTGCGGTTGCCGGACTTGCTCTGCGCTGCCTCGTCGTTGTCTTTTTTGTCCATCTATCGGGGCTCCTTCTTGTCATCCAAGGCCTCGGCAACTGCATCGACCGTGTCGGCGTATTTGTTCGCCATGTCAAATATAGCCTTGACAGAATAGGGAGGCTTCCGAGTGAACTTGGCGTTGAACGGGGTGTCCCTGACTCCCTCACGGGAGCAGCAATGACACCTCATCCTTGATCTTCGGGATTGAATTCCTCTTCTCTAAAAACCTCTTGCTGAAATCACAAAGAGACTCGTTCTTCCTTTGATGGCACTGATACAGGTCGTACTCGGAAGATAGCATCTCGTACGTTCCTTGGAAATTGGCAATGAAGCGTTCCTGGAGTTTCCCTAGGAGCCGATTGATCTCTTAGGAGTCCTGTTAGCCATGTCTCACCGAGTCGGCTAGGGTCACTGGGAGGTAGTTAGCCATGGCCTTATGATCTCCTCCAACAGCTCGGATTGCTAGAGTGTAGACTGTGAGCCAGGACTTAGGGTTGGTCTTCCCATCGTATTTCTCAATTCCAGTCGGCTTGAAGCCTGATGGCCAATCAACTTGTTGCAGCTCATGGATGAAGGCTGGTACTCCTTCATCTGTGTGAGGACTCCGGCTCCGACTACGGTGGTGAAACTGCTCATGGTGGAGGCCGAAGCGATCATTCTCGTCTTCTAGTTAGTGACGTTCGTCTCACGTTCACGGCATCGTGCGTTGATGTCTTGCTGAAGATCACATCGTAGTCGGCCTCGGACATCTTGGTTATCCCAATGGTCGTCTTGATGTCGGTGCCGCCGATCATTATTGTGGTTGCTGAGTGACGTGTGGTGTGACTCCGTGTGCGACTGACTGGAGACGGCTGCTCGGCGTCGTGTAGAGGCAGATGAGATCGCCGTTGGAGAAGCCGCCCTGTTGGACGGTATGAGAGTGTCACCCAACTGTTGACGTTGCTGGCATGTAGCAGCGGTGATCATAGGCTTTAATCCTTGCTATCGTCGGGGTGGCCTGGTGATTGGGCCCAAACTGCAGTGTATCCAGTAAGGTTGCAGGGCCCACAACGTTTTGTTGAGGAGTTACGAAAGACGTCGTGGTCACCGACTTGGGTTTGGAGGATTTCTTATTGAGCAGTCCGCCCAGCCTTGCATAGATTGTCGTTGCGAGCATCGCGCTCGGCCTGCAGGCATCTTTCATCTTCCTCCTGTTGTTCACGTAATCGGCGGGCTTCCTCTTCTTGCAAATTACATAGTCGGCGTGCCTCCTGAGTAGGAGTTGAGCCTTGGACTGCCATGAAGACTTCACGTAGTGGAGAAAAGCTCGCCGAAGTGCTGTCCGACTGAGAGTCAAAGTCAGAATAGTTCAGGGGGGTAATAACGACCCCGACCTCCCTAGATCCAATCTCGAGCAGCTCTGAGCCATATCCGAGTTGAATTCCAGGCGATTGAGTTTGCGAAACGTGTCAGAGACTGTTGATCTTGAGTTTTTCGTGGCGTTGCTGAGTCCGAAATGGTAGATTGACGATCTCCTTCTCTCAGCCGATCTCGGCTGGCTCAAGACCGAGTCTGAGTCGAACACCGAAAGAAAGAGTTGTCCCTAGACTCGGGCATGTTGGAGATCCTGCAGCATGTCACTGAAGATCACTGCAGCCATTGCATGCTAGGCCGACCGGCGCCGGAGTCGGCTTGGTCCCTGGCCTGATCGAATATCTCGAGTCAGGCAGGGTAAGGTTGCTGAATTTCGTCGGCGACAGATGTCGAGGCTCCCGAGCGAATGATTGTTTGTCCGGAAGAAGTTGATGCCGTCGATTCTGGTGATTGGATCCGTTAGGCTTGTTGAAGATGATCTCGCAGAAGCCCCTACCTGGTGCGCCAACTGTTGATGTTTTATATCGGCAATAAAAAATATAGGGTTATCGTGAGACCTAAACAAAGATGATTGCAAAGGAAACATGAGACAATTTATCCTAGTTTAGGCCTTGAGGTAAGGTATACTAGCCTACTTCCAGCTGTTATGTATGTTCGCCTTTGAGGTTTCCTTCTGGTGAGATTACTGATCTGCCTCTCAGAGGCGGCACCCCTGCTCCCTATATACCGAGGTCGACAGGGTTAGCAAGGTGGAAATCCAATCCGGACTCATACCGACCAAGGGTTTCCTTCTAGGAATACAACGTGCCTGACCAGGACTATATATTATACTTGCCGTCGTAAAGGTAATGTATGCTGAGTCACCATTGTTTATCCCTAATTATCAAGGTTAGGCCCATCCTTTGTCGAGTAACTTAATGCTTCCATCATGAGGTACCGAGGCCCATGGCCTCCACAAGAGTATATTTACTCCTGCCCGGTAACCCCAAAGCCACTCTTCTGCCTGCTGACATTCATCTCTTGTTCTGCTGGCTCTGGAGACAAAACCGAATAACAATCGGATAGAGATTGAACACCTAAATAAGCTAAAACTCGGAAGGCGTGAAGTCCAAGTCCACGGAGTAAGTAAGCTTATATCTGCTCTGGTTCTCTGTTCGCTAGGTATCCAAATTATTGAGCCTTTCTCTGTGTAGCCCTTCAAAGCAAATTCACAATCAATTTAGGCGCTTTGTGCGGAGATTAAAATAATAAGGAGTCACGGAACATCATACGTGATTCGTGAAGACTTTTAGACATTTTGCCAACCAAGCTAGCCGGAGCCCAACTCCAGCTCATCTCCCAGTGGCGTAGCACCTCGAAGAAAGCCCCTGCCTCCTGAAGAAATCTCCTCCGAGGCATGGGAATTGCCAGCCTGCCATGACAGTCTCTCTTACCCCCGGATAGACATTGAGGCCATCGGTGAGGCTTTGCTGAAGGTATACCGCAGAGGAGGGTTGGAGTTGATTAGCAGTCAGGGCCTACTACTGAGGCCATTGCCGAAGATTGCCGATGTAAACACAACTTTTATGCAGTCGGTGTCTGACAGATATATGTATATTGTAATGCTTTTGATGGTTTGTTGTTGTTTGCCGAGTTTTTGTTTAAATTTTAGCTTATTAAGTTTACTCGCTAGACAGTTTAACGAGTGGTCTGAGATTGACTTTTAAAAAGATTCACTTCATGGAACTACCCTCCGAGAAACATTTAGCATAATCGTTATAAATTCCATAACATAGATAAAACCAGATCGACATTTTATGAACACAGAAGGAAGATGTTCATCATAAGCCCCGCTCCTACTCGGTATATATAAGTCGAGTAAAAAATTTTATTTATATTAAAGGAGTACAAACTCAGGTAAGAAGGGCGTAGCTGTTCTATTGTTACTGAGTTGTTGCTAGGACGCATCTCATCTTTAGTCGTAGCGCCCGGGACGTGTCACTTAGCGAAATGAACACCCTCCCATAAAGGGAAATTTTATGCCTATCTTTGGTGGTTTGATTTTTTCTCAGAGGATATCCACCGAAAAGGCGTGGCCCGAATTCCGACTGTGATAACGAGGCAGGCCTTGAGAATATCTTGCCGACTGGATAGTTAATGTCCCTTGCTTCTTCAACCTGGTCTAGTCGACAGTCGGTCTTGGTTGATTGTGCTTCTAAGTGGCCAGAACTCACAGGGAGGCCAACTCTAACTCGATTGTAACAGCTCAACACATCGACTAGAAGAAAGCGGGATTGCCTATTGCTCGACTACGTGGTTTTAAGCCAGGACAGATGGGAGCCTTGTACACGCCCTGTATATGATTGTAGTCCGGTCAACACCCTATCTTGAACTTGTAGAACCATGCATTTGCATGCTTGACCTCTATTGCTTATGGCGTGTGCCACACAAAACGTAACAGATCTTGATGAAGTCCGTCCCAGAAATCTTGAAAAACGCACAAGTGACTAGTGCATTGTCCGTTATGGATGCGGTTTAGGATCAAGATTGGTATATGAATACCCAGATGAAGTCTTTAGCCCTTCACATGTGATGGTGCACGGGCTTTGCCTCGATCACTTTGTGAATTTATCCACTGGACGAAACAATGTGGTGAACTCCTCCTTGGCTTTTGACTGGCCGGATGTTCAAGCCCCAACGCGAAAGGCAAAGAGATTGGAATTGTTTGTAGTTCTTGGCTGGAAGATGCGTTTGCCAGCAAAGAACTGGCATCTCAAATGTTCGAACTAATTCTTAGCATTGTATTGCATTCACCAGAAAAATCTTGTCTGTAAGCCTTTTCGATAACGGCTCTTGATATAGCATGGTTGGCCAACGTATGCCGTGATGGATTGCGAATTGCTGCCCCCTTAGGTGTGATACACGTATGAGACTCCGATGCATATCGACGATAGATTCTTCTCCGACTACAAGAATTTGCTTCGACGTTTAATTTTCCGATCGGCTTCACTTAACGTCTCTAAGGAGCTCGTCTTCCAGGAGGACTGTGAATTGTAGTTCCACCAATCCCTGAGAGATGATTAATATTTATTTGTTGCCAGGCGTAGGTTCACCACGACTGCTCGAGTCTGGTTTTTTGATTGACGTCCAATAAGTGCCCGAAAAATTCCAGCCAGGGACTATTTCTCGTTTGGGTCCTGTCAATGTTTTACCCAGCATATATATAGGGTTCATGGACCGAAACTCGTGGACTGAAAGGACTGAAGGTTTAATACGTTCAGGCTCGATGTAGGTAATACTTACGTCCAGTTGTGGTGTAATTCCTTGAGGAAGTATGTTTGCTTCTGATGAGCTTGTGCCCTTCAGGGGGCCTACTCCTTAATATACTGGGGGACGGGATACAGGTAGGAGTCAGGCGAATTACAGCCAGGGATCTCTCTTAGGATATAATTTTTGCCCTGAACTAAGGGAAAGAAAAACCTTAAATATTTTTCCTACCGGTCAAGGGCAAGTCTGCGGGTTTAGCATATCTCTAATACAAGGCTAGGTCGATCCTCTGTCAAGTGCCCATATGCTTGGTGTGAGGTCCGGGCCCATGGCTCCCACACAACCTGAGACTTCATAGTTGAGTCACAGCTGATGCTGAGTGCTCATCCTCCACGTGAAGATGCTCGTGCATTGCTCAGTACTCCTGTCCGAGTGCTTCTTCTTCCCGAGTCCTGCTAGTCATGTCGCTGGCAACGAGCTATGAAGGGCTCCATGTAATGTATGATTAGTGTGCGCCGAATAGGCACACCTATTAGATATGCCCACGATTTGTGCTTAATTGGTGAAACATTAAACATAAAGTCAAAGATCTTTAACCTTGTGTCTTTCCCGAGTATGTTCCCAAAACCACCGGGTGTGCGGAAGCTTGATGATGATCTGGTTTGATGCGATTGAAACATGAAGGCCTGGGAGAATTGCTTAGCTCCAGTGCAGGTCCTAATTTTGAGGTTCGTAGGCGTCCAGTCAATTTGACCCCGCAATTGACAAGGAGAAATAGCTCAGGTTCAATCGCCAATAAGATCCCGTAGCCGATTGCCGGAGGAATGCCTGAGCATCGGCATGAAGCCGATGATCAAAATTGTCCGATCCGCTGTCTGTGCCAGGTCTCGTCCCGGATCCTCGCTCCCGGGTCATCGTGTCTCGTGCCGGTCGTAGAATTGCACATCGGACTATGACCGAACGGACTGATTAGGTCCCTGTAGCGTGGCCGATGGCACCTGTGTATCGGCTAGGAAACCGATATGTATAAGCAAATAGATAGCTGTCAGTATAAATGTGCATCGGCTAGAGCGATGATAAATAGAATAAGGGCAGAATAGTAAACTAGCGCTGTCCAAGAACGATGTGCTCGGCTGAAACGATATAAATATAGAGACCAATAGTAAGTAATACAGTCGGCTTAAAAAGATACTATCGGCTAAGCATCGATAGGATGTCGCTATACACCGATCGGCTTCGTAAGGTAAATCTATTATTATCATTGTAGTTAGACCTAACTGATGCAGCACAGATTAATATAATAAGAACCTACAACCGATAGACTAATGCAACTGTGAGTATAAGAATAACTTATCGCTATACATTCGATAAGACGCTTTGCGCAAAAACCATCACCTAGCAAGGAACGTTTCACTGCAACTCAGTAGTATCGGACCACCGATGCCGCACGAATGATGATAAATCGCCCCCATAAGCTTGATAAGATTAGCACGCGTGAGTGGTTACCAGTGCTGTTCACCGCCAAAATTTGGTAAGGACCTGATATATTTGGTAGAGACGGTTCAGTCGATAATGGAAATGATCCAAGAAGCGCCGCGAGTCTGAGAAGACCGTGAAGACCGTGGTGGCAGTTATTACTATAGTTATTAGGAAAGGTTTATCTCTTTTAGGAAACTGACTCGGTGTCCGGTCAGGTCTCTTAGCGCTTTCTGTAAGATAGAAATCATATATCTGTTTCTAGGATCATGTAATTCGGGGTATATATGTCATGCCCGGGGATTTGTATGCTATCCAGGAATCAATACAAATTCGGCACGCATCGCACCTCGCGGGTCCTGCTTTCTCGAGCCGGGCTGCATCGGTTGGTCCGACTCCTGCGAGAGGGTAAGTTCGTACAGGACCGACTACCAATGGCAGATTCCTGGTTAGGTCCGATATTCTAGTCGGTTTATGGTAGTCGGCTTACCACGATATTTACTTTATCTATGGTGCATCAGTTTCTTTGATCTCATAGATTGATTAGGTTATATCACATCACTGTGGACAGATTGTATCAACTTACTGGGCGATTATCATCAGTTTGCTGCATCGGTATGAGGATCCGACCTACTGAACGCTAGTGAATAAGTCTCGCTGAGCCGATGCGTTGTGTGCGGCGCTTTATCGGAGTGTATAGCCGGTAATTATTTTCATGACGGACATTATACTTAATCGACTCATTGAGGATTGTTATTGTTGTCGGTCTGTGCTGCATGGTTAGGTGACTACTGACTGACGATAATAGCTTTACTCTTAATAAGCCGAGGGGTTGTGCGATGGTGTTATCGGGTGCTTAGCGATGTTCTGTAAAGCCGCTACTTTATTCATTGTTTTATCCTGTGTTCGCTTTATTAAGCGTCGCTAGTTATCATTATTTATCATTTACGTTTTGCAATATTTTATTTTGTTCTTGCTGTATTATGTTACAATCGGCAAGGGACAGCAGATGGTTTTCATCTGCGCTCCAAACACAAGTACAAGCAGGTTCCCAGGACCAACCCCAGGTAAGGACCGGGCAGAGCCCGGTAAGGACAGTAATATTGGGCCCGGGTAGCGGACGTAGATCTCGGGAGAAGGGGGTTGCTGGCATCCCTCATAACACACAGTAACATTAGATCATGAAATCAGCTAGATTATTGATTACTATGTATTAATACTTGCTTATTTATCTAGCTTATAGCCGTTTTTGAATATTCTCCTTCGATGTCGGCTGATATATTTATTTATTATTACATTATTGTTCTTGCCGTCATCGGAACCTAGCCGATGTGTAAGTCACAGTGTGCACTCGGCTGGTGATGAAACGAGTTCAGATGCTTCCAGCCGATTGGCTCATTGTCTAACATTTTCCTTGAATTACAAGGTAAATTTGACTGGCAAACGTTACGAACTCAAACTTTAGGCTGCATGGAGTGAAGCAATTCCAGGCCTTCGGTGCCACCCAGACCGGAACAAGACCCGGAGCGATTTTCGGGTCACAGTTTTGGCACGCCGGTGGGACACGAAGTTTAACCAGAATTCCACAAACATAGTTTCAATCAGATTTCAACATGGCTGGAAAAGAAGTCAAATGGACACGTAATTCGCGGTCACATGGAGATCTAACTGCGAACAAAAACAGCAAGTTGAACAGACCATGAACAAATTTCCAGAAGCTGTGTTTAGAATCTTCAGTATGACAGACAGGCGATTGAAGTCTAGTTTCCAAAACCAGTATGTAGGAGAATCGAGCCGCACACAACCTGAGCCGTCCACAAATCAAGCTTTAAGGAGATGTCAACGAGGCTGTGCACACAGCCTCATCACAGTCAGGGTTTAGTAAATCTTGCATACCTTTAAGAGAACTGTTGATGATCAATTGCTCAAGGCACTGGGGTCCTGTTTTTCTCCCACCGAAGAGCCGCAAATTATTCAGCATGCAAGGATATACCAGACACTTGTTCGACAAACAGGCGGGGGGACCAGGATATCCTCTGGATATCATCGATCTATTTATTATGGGGATCCAGCAGAAATCCAGGAGGAGGACCGATCGATTACAGAGGGAGTAATCAAGGCAGAATAGCAACACAACCCGCCGATGCAGTATCAGCAGTATCACGAGAAAGAGAGAGGAAGACTTGTCGCGCGGGTTAGAAAAAGTAGGCAGTTCGGGATCAGCCAAGACAGCGTTCATGTTGGACCCAATCCTGGTGGTTTGACAGGGTTCCGTTGCCACACGATAAGGGTCCCGGATTTTCTAAGTTTCAGGGCGACACATCTACAGTGAACATGTAGCATTTTCTGGCGCGTGCGGGGACGCATGGCTGAAGAGGCCTAAGGGTTAGATTTTTTCCCTATATATCTGGATCGGCTTTTACATGGTTCTCCTGTTCGCTGTGCCGAATTCTGTTCGGGGGTGGTGGGGCCGTCTGGAAAAAGTTTCAATCAAATATTTCTTGCTGGGTTCCGAGCTGAGACGTCAGATTTGACATCGGTTAAGAGCGACAGACGAACAAGTACCGGAATACATTCACGATTTGGGATTAGAAGCGGGTTATAGTTTAAATGAGCGATGGGCATCTGGCCGATTAGCTTTTCAGGGACTCTTGGCGCCATCAGAGAAAGGTTTTCGTCTCAAAGTTCGATATTTGTCGACCTAGTAAGAAGGTATCGGCTCTGAAGCGGTTTCAAAGAGGGCCCGAAAAAGGAAGTCAGAGAGAGTTGCTCAGGTTTCGGTCTTTAACGGATTCAGATGCTGAGGATCCGACGCTGAGGTTGATTGGGAGTGGGCCAGGAAAAGAAGTCGGTATCATCCCATGGGTTAAGCTAGTGGTCAAAAGAAGAACAATGATTCGATGTGGCAAAGCCGATAGACTTTGATTTGTTGTTGCAGGAAAGCAAATATGGCAAACAGTGATTCATCGCGAAGAACTAAGAAGAAGAAGTATTGCGTGGCACAGAGCTTCGCCCATAGTACGGTGTAAGGTTTTTCGGCAACATTCAGCTGGCCGTCGAGCAAGGAGAATTAAGTTTGAGATAAAAACCATGAAGATAGCTGGGAACCCGTTCCGTAACTGTCTATGTGGAGTCATTCGTCCAATCAAGCGATGAAGGAAAACGTCAGAGGTAATGAGGATTACTTCATCAGGTTGATAGAGAAGTACTCAAGGTACGATGAACAGGGGGATGGACCGACAATATCATCCCATTGGAACTGCCGTTTTTTCGTTTTGCATGGGATCAAGGGTGAAATTGCTCAGCTGAAACTTGCCGATGAGCGGTAACAGGGAATGGCTGATCGCCACAGGAGTGTTCGCGGGATCGGTGCTGGAAAGAACATGGTTCATGCCGATTGGGGCCGATCATGAGAGTTCTTGGAAGAAGATGAAGAGA